>CAUYUJ010016554.1:81743-118570 GCA_963575745.1 Prorocentrum cordatum | reverse complement strand
TCCTCCTCCTCCTCCTCCTCCTCCACCTCAGCTTTGCGCTGTGCGGAGCGGCTGGCGGCTGGGACGGCGTGGACGTGCTGGGGCGCGAAGATGGCCCTGTCGTCCGAAGGGTGCACCACGTTTGGCCGTTGCATGGCCATGTGGTTTAGAGGCGTCCCTTCTTAGGCCAGGTGGCGGTGCTTCGTTTCTACCTCCTCCTGAAGGGCGGCCATGCCTGGCGTTGTGGCCCTGGGTACTCTACTGGCCGAAATAGATCTGAAAAGATTCCGCCATGCTTGTCCGTCCTCTTTCCTCCTCCCTCCTCCTCCTTCCCTCCCCGCTTCCCTCCTCCTTCGCTCCTCCATTTTTTCTCCTCCCCCGGTTTCATCCTCTCCCCCTACTCCTCTTCCTGCTAGATCCTTGCCCGCTTTTTTGCCATCCTCATCCTCCTGCTCCGCCTCCTCATCCTCCTGCTCCCCCCACCCTCGCCCTCTCCCGCGGATCATTGGGATGCACGAACGGCCAGCGATAATGGCTGAGGACGGTCCGAGGATGAACGGATGAAAGGGTGCCCTTGGAAGCTACTCATGCTTACGATCCAGTCTGACTGTATAGGCGACGCCGGCTGTCTGATCGGCGTTCCCCACTCCTCGTATGGCCGACGGCCTGATCCATCGACAGGCGGGATTCTGGAATATGAGCGAGCTGCAGATGCCACTTCGAATGTTGTTTTGGGCGGGCCTCCTGGGAGGCCGCGGGGCTAAGAAGGCGATCTGGCAAAAGCAGCTCATGCCAGGACGGAGACATACAAAGGAGACGAAGGTCAGCGCCACAGGGTCGAGCCGGCGCAAATGTCTCAACGCACTCCTCGATCGGCGACTCGAGAAGCTTCAAGGGGGGGGGGGGGCGCTGGGAGGGCAACGCCTTGCTTGCGGTGCTGGCCGTGCGGCGAGTCTGCCCCAACGACCACGGGGCAGCTCGCCATCGCTCGGACGTCCATTCCTTCCCTGTGTTTTTTTTTCGGTCTCGTGCGTGGTTTGTTTGTTCGCCATGTGACCAAGAATGCGCCTCGATGGTCCTCGCCGAAGGAAAATCGGGAGCGGCCAAGAGGGGGGTTTCCAAGAGGGGGGGGCGCAAATCATGACTGGGTGCATGTGCGCGGCCCAGAGGGGACCAGGGACGTATATAATGAAATAAGAAGAAGCGCCATGAAATCTGAGGAAATATCATGCCCTCCGCCATGATATCCACCCCCCCCTAGTCATCACCCCCCTCTTTTCCGCTTCCGAGAAAAGTGCACACGTCCGAGCGATGCCAAGCGCCAAGGGGCAACCGTGCTTCGGGGCCCTCCCGTCGGCCTCAGCCCCGCACGCCGCGCCGCGCCCCGCCGCCAGGCCGCCAGCGCGGGGGCCGTGGCGGCCGGGAGGGCGACCCACTCGGAGACGGCGCGGGCGTGGATGCGCGCGCGCCTGCGCCGTCCGACCTCGAGGCAGGCAGCAAGGGGAGGGAGGGAGGGAGGGGGGGAGGGAGGGAGGCGGGGAGGGAGGGTAGGGGGGGAGGGAGGGGGGAGAAGGGAGGGGGGACCGAAAGAAAGTCCTCCTCGTCCTCCTCCTCCTCCTCGTCCTCCTCCTCCTGCTCTTCCTCCTCCTCCTCCTCCTCATTCCTCCCTCCTCCCCCTCCCCTCTCCTGGGGAACGGGGAAGAATGACGGGTAACCAGGGGGCAAGAGATGGCGAAGGAGGGGACGGAGGACTGGGGATGAGAGCGGAAAGGGGAGCACGCGCGACGCGCTGAGGAACAGCAGCGGGGTAAGGACAGCTTGCTTGGATGACTACATCGCGGGAAGAGCGGCGTTCATTACTGATTTAAGGCTCTGGCTTCGTACACATAGTTCCTCCATTCGACCTCTCTTCCCGCGATGCGCGCTCCAGCGCTGGACAAGCGTAACTCGTCCAGCATCCGTCGCGTCCTGCGGCGAACGCGAGCAGGGACGGAGAAAAGTGATGCGGGATGGGGGAAGAGCAGGAGGATGTGTTTTCAGAAGGGCGCGGCAAGGCACTGTGAAGGAGGCTCGGAGGGCGGGAGGAGGAGGAGGTGAAGGATGAGGAGGAGGAGGAGGAGGAGGAGGAGGAAGACCAGTGTAAACCCCAAACTCATCAACGATGTTGGAATACACACTCCCTCCAAGATCCCTCGTCACAGGACCCTACGAGGGTTCATCTCCACTGAAGGAATTGCCCCGTATGGGGACAGCCGTGTGAACATCCAGAAGCGTGCCAAAACATGATTCTCAAGACTTTGCCGCCACGAGTTAACCTGACTGGCACGTCTTGGCGATCCTGCATCGTGCCAAAATGCCGTTCCTGGAACGTGCACGCCGAATCAGCGCAGCTGCTGCGCCCTGACAATCTTGAACCGCTCCATCAACGCAATACGTGACACTCTTGCTTACGTGCCGATACACCGTGTAGGTGAATGACTTCTGTCTGTCTGTCGATTCTCCTCATAATCCGCGATTCTTTCTGCAACAGAATATTAAACAAAACAAAAGTTGCGCCCTGACAGTCTTGAACCGCTCCACAACGCCATACGTGACACTCTTGCGAGCCTACAAAAGAATGCGAGCGGCGCTCAAGCGAGAATCACATGTCGAACATGAACCGCCCTCGACCCGGGAAGCCCTTGCAAAGGATCGAAACACATGTGCGCGGCGCTACACTCAGGGGGGCGTAAGACCTGGGTACAGGGGGCTCGGAAATCCCCGACGAGGTCGCCAAAAAAAATGACGAGGCCGAGCCTGCTTTTGACACGGCCTCCCGCTGCAGACATCCCACGAAACTCCTCCTCGTCAAAATCCGAGGCGCGGTCATCAAAAAACGATGGCGAGCCCGAGTCCTGGCAAACCCGGGTCTTACGCTCCCCCGATACATGAGGCGAGAGCCACAGTTTGAAAACGAACCGCCCTCAGTCCGTGAAGCTCTTGCAAATATCCAAAAGTAGAGCGAATGTACACGGCGCTGAGGCGAGAGCCACATTTTGAAAACCCACCCGCCCTCAATCAGTGAAACTCTTGCGACTTTCTACAACTAGTGTGCGCGGCGCTGAGGCGAGAGCCACATGTTGAGAACGACCCGCCCTCAATTCGCGAAACTCTTGCAATTGTTTAAAACGAATGCGCGCGGCGCTGAGGCGAGAACCACATGCGAAAACGACCCGCCTTCTATCCGTGAAACACTTGCACATGTTTAAAGCGAATGTGCGCGGCGCTACAGCGAGAGGCGCGTTTTGAAAACGAACCGCCCTCAATCCGTGAAGGTCCTGCAATTTTTGTTAAACGAATGCGCGCGGCGCTAAACCGAGAGCCACAATTTGAAAACGACCCGCCCTCCGTCTGTGAAGCTGTTGTCAGTTTTGAAGCTGCAGGATCATACATGGTGAGAAGTCTCAAGTGAAACGCCGGGCCCGCCCTTTCGCCTGGCCTTGGGGTGCGACAGGGAGGAGTTATCTATAGGGAAAAAGAAAAAGGAGGAGGCGGAGGAGGCGGAGGAGGAGGAGGCGGAGGAGGAGGAGGCGGAGGAGGCAGACAACGTTGGCCACTCCCCTGGAGAACCCTATCCACGCCGCGAAAGAAAAAGACGCCTTCATCGGCTCAGCGGGTGGGTCCGCCCTTCCCCCTCCCCATTGCACTGAGGATCCCCTTCCCCCTCCACCCACCTCCCCCTCTCCTCCTCATCCTCCTCCTTCTCCTTCTCCTCCTCCTCCTCCTCCTCCTCCTTCTCCTCCTCCTCATCCTCCTCCTCCTCTCCTGCACCTCCTCCTCCCCCTCCGCCTCCTTCGCCACCTCCTCCTCCTCCCTCCCCTATCCTCCTCCTCCTCCTCCTCCTCCTCCTCCTCTCCCTCCTTCTCCTCTTCAGCTCCCCTCCCACGACTTCACAACTCACCCTTGCCATGCCCGTCCTCGCCACTCTCATTCTCCCGCCCAGCATTGTTATCCTCATCCCTCCGCCCCCCCTCCCGTCCCCGTCCGCTCCGCCCAAGACTGAACGCCTCCATTCTGGAAGCCGAAACTCCGGATTGACTGGAAAGACATTTAGGATGGAGGATCAAAGTCTCCATTCCAGAAGCCGGACCTTCACTTTGCATGGGGGTAAGAAAATGCCTCCAGTCTTGAGGTGGAAGCTACCACAATGTGGAGAGGAAAGCATTCCGAATGGAGGGGGAAGATCCTAGTCTAGAGGTCGAACCTCGATGTCGGATGGAAAAGGCCTCTGGAGCGGAGGAAACACGCCTCCCAAAATGGAGGCCGAACCTCGACTTTGAAGATTGTTCTCATCTCTCCTCTGGGACTCCTGGAGCCCCCGTCGTGCAGCCTTGGCGGCGAGAGCCTCCAGGAATGCCCAGAGAAAAGCCGGAGAAGAGCGCCATCGCAGCTCGAGCCTCCAACAACTCAGACCCCCGACCTCATGATGTTTTCATGACGTCGACCCCCCGAGGTCTCGACCCATTCCCCGGGACCGGTTTTTCGTCCTGAGTCGTTTTTTGACAGTCCCGAGGGCCGCTAAGGGCCCCCAAAGGCCAAAAATAGCGAAAAACCTCCCGTCGCGATTTTTTCCTAACTCGAGGGGGCCTCGAACAACGAGGCCTCGGACCAATCGCCACCGGCCGCAGGCAGGGGCGCACAGCCCGGGGCAGGGCACTAACACAGGAGCACTGCGCGTGCGTGTAATTACAGCAGGGGCTCCGGTCGCCGACGGCCTCGACGAGGGCCCCCCCCCCCCGCCGAAGGTGTGCGATGTCCGCCCCTGGGAGATCCACCCCGCTTCCAGGCTTCACAGGCCTTCTGCATAGTAAGACTGGCAAGAGGAGGAGGAGGGGGAGGAGGAGGAGGAGGAGGAGGAGGAGGAGGAGGAGGAGGAGGAGGAGGAGGGAGGAGGAGGAGGAGGAGGAGGAGGAGGAGGAGGCGGAGGAGGAGGAGGAGGAGGAGGAGGAGGGGACCGAGGATGATGAGCGAGGATGATGAGCGAGGAGGAGGAGCGAGGAGGAGGAGCGAGGAGGAGGAGGAGGAGGAGGAGGAGGAGGAGGAGGAGGAGGTGGTGGTCCTCTGGTTGGCAAAAGGCCGATGGGTCCTGAAACGGGTCCTGGACCCCGGGGCCTTCCCCTGGAGGAACAGCTCGTCATCCCGAGCCGCTTTTTTCACAGCCCCGGGGCCCAGGCAGGGCTCCAGGAGCCCGAAAACGGTGAAGAACCTCGGGGATCGTTGCCCTGAGGATCCGGTTGCAGAAGGCGCAGAGAAGTGTCCTGCCAGCGTGGCCGAACCTACGGCCCAGAATCAGGGCGGAGGAGGAGAGAAGAGAGGAGACCAGGAGGAAGAGAATAATGTGAACAAGACGAGACATCATCCGAGTGACGCTGAGCGGAAGAGCCAGTGGACACTCGCGGTGCTGGCGTGCGTCGGGCAATCTGGGCCAAGCCAGTGCTATCCGCACAGGCTCCCTCCAGCGCGGAGCAAAAATGCAGTGAGGAGGCCCGCGTGCTCAAAGGCCTCCCACATGGGGTCCGAGTAGATGGGGTCGGGGGGTGCACCGCATCGCCGATGCATCGGCGATGCATCGGCGAAGCATCGGCGACGTCGACGTTGAGGAAATTGGGATCCAGATCGAGGCACATCAGCGATGCGAAGTGATCCTTCGACCCCACCTACTCGGATCCCATCTGGGAGCCCGAGATTCTGGCGGCGCGCCCAAGGGGGTAGGGGGAGGGGGGAAGGCTTCTTAGAAGGAAGCTGATTCTTAGACGCCGTCGGCCTCACACCTACAGATACAAGGCCCGCGCTTTCTAAGAAGTAGTGTGTGTGTGTGTGTGTGCTTCTACGAAGCACTCCCCCTCCCCCTAACCCCCCCCTCTGCCCGGGGAGACGGAGGACTCGAGCTCGGGGGACTCGGGCTGGCCTGACGGGGCGAGCAGGACAATGGCGGGACGTCGCCTGCAATCCGACGCGCGCTCCCGCCGCAGACACCCAACGCAAAACCTGGACCGCCCAAACCTGGCGGCGAGCAGAAGGGGGTAGGGGGAGGGGGGAAGGCTTCTTAGAAGGAGGCTGCTTCTTAGAAGGCGCCACCCCTGCTTCTAAGAAGCCTTTCCCCCCTCCCCTACCCCCCTCTGCGCGCCGCCAACAAACTCCGGGGCGCGCGCTCCCCGAGCGCCGGCAAAACCACCCGAGCCCGGCGTAATTACCTCGAGAGCCTCGCGCTGGCCCCCCCCCACCCCCCCTCGCCTCCGCGCGCGACCTCCTGGCGATCTGAGGCCCAAACCCTTTTTTGGGTCTGCGGGTTGGGAGCGGAGGAGGAAGGAGGAGGAGGAGGAGGAGGAGGAGGAGGAGGAGGAGGAGGAGGAGGGGAGGAAGGAGAGAGGGGCCCCTTCCGGTCAAGAGCGAAACGGGGCGCGAGGAGCCCCCATTGGGGAGACCAGGGCGCGGGGCGGGCGGGGCCTCACAGGCGGCCGCAGAGCGCGCGGGGGCAGGCGGTGCCGCTGAGCTTGCACACCTCTGAGACCCAAACCTCCGACGTCGTGATTTCTTCCATCCCAGACCCCCTCGTTGTTCGAGGCCCCCCTCGAGTCATGAAAAAATCACGACGGGAGGTTTTTCACTATTTTTGGCCTTCGGGGGCCCTCACCGGCCCTCGGGACCGTCAAAAAACGACTCAGGACGAAGAACCGGTCCCTGGGAAGGGGTCGAGACCTCGGGGGGTCGACGTCATGAAAAAATCATGACGTCGGGGGTCTGGGCATGCGGGGTCCCCGGAAGTCTCGCCCCTCTCCCCAGGACCGGTGTCTCCTCCCGAGCCGCTCTTCGACGGCCCCGGGGGGGCCCGGCGAGGGCCCCCAGAGAGGCCGAAACTTGCGGAACAGAACACGCCCGCCTGGATTTCTTGCCAGCGCGTTGGCTCTCTGGGCTCCTGGCGATCTGAGGCCCAAACCTTTTTTTGGTCTGCGGGGCGGGAGCGGAGGAGGAAGAGGATGGAGGAGGAGGAGGAGGAGGAGGAGGAGGAGGAGGAGGAGGAAGGAGGAGGAGGAGGAGGAGGAGGAGGAGGAGGAGGAGGAGGAGGAGGAGGAGGAGGGGGGAGGAGGAGGAGGAGGGGGCCCCTTCCGGTCCGCCGAGCCCGCCGAGCCCCCGGCGAGCGCCGCCCAGGCCAGGAGCGCCACCCTCTGGCGCCGCAGCGCCCAGTGCGCCGCGGCCAGGAGCGCCCCCAGGTCCCAGCACGGGCCCCCGCGCGGCCCGGGCCCGCCGCATCCTCTCTCGGCCGGCAAGGGCCGCCCTCCCTCGCGCCCTGGCGCCCTTGCTCGCTCGCTCGCTCCCTCGCTCGTCGTCGTCGTCCTCGTTTGTCGTCGTCGTCGTCGTCGTCGTCGTCGTCGTCGTCGTCGTCGTCGTCGTCGTCGTCGACGTCATCGTCGTCGTCGGTTGTGTCGTCGTCTTCGTCGTCGGTTGTGTCGTCGTCGTCGCCGTCGTCGGCGTCGTCGTCCTCCCGGGCGGCTCCTTCTCGAAGCGAAGCTACCGCCGCACACCTCACTGCCCTCCGTGGCCCCGCCTCGTCGCACGCCTCGTGGGCCGACGGATGGAGGGCAACCTCCTCCTCAGAGCGGAGCGCCCGCCTGCCTTCGGGGCCCACTGGGGCGGTCGTCTTGCTCAAGGGGGGCGCCTCGCGCAGTGGGAAACTGGCGTGGTTGTAGGGACTCGTGCTAAGTCGGGCGTGTCCCCCTAGAGGGGGATTTTTCGACGAAGATACTCAAAAAAATAGTTCCCAGGCTATTTTTGACTATTTTTGAAGATTCCCCCTGTAGAGGGACAGGCCCGATTTAAGACTTGTGACTTGTGAGGAGGGGCCTTGGGACGGAAGTGTGTAGTGCAGCATCGTTGATACACGTTGGGTTTATTTGGGTCCTCCTCCTCCTCCTCCTCCTCTCTCCTCCTCCTCCTCCTCCTCCTCCTCCTTCCCCTCCCCCCCTCTCCTCCTCCTTCCTCCTCCTACTCCTCCTCCTCCTCCTCCTCCTCCGCCTCCTCCTCCTCCTCCTCCATTCCCCGTCGTTACACATCATTCCTCGTCGTTGCACCCGCAGGCGCGTCAGTGGACGGGTGGGACGGTCCGCCCGAGACGCTTCACACATGGAAGGCGGCACGTCTTCATAATCGCCCTCGCCTGATGCTTCCACCCAAGCTACGAGCGGAACCTTGGAACCCCCGCTGGTTGCATTGATGGACGGCCGGGCCTTTTCAACATCACGCTTTCGCCTGAAGCATTGTCGCGATCCTGGGTGTCAGTGGTTCAGGGCGCCAACTTATTTCACAGAGCCGATGTACTCCCACCTGGGAAATGTTTGCCCCGCTGGGGACCTGGCCCAAGATGGTTCCAAGATGGACCCAAATTGCCCCAAATTTCACCTGGGATACGAAATAGTTCCAATGTCCCAGATGGATGAGTACTGCCCCCGAGAAGGCGTAAGAGGGCCTCCAGCATGCCTCGGAGAGGTCACAAACTTGATCTAAACTTATTGAAATTGCCATCGAGTCTCGCCCAGACCACTGAGCATTGAATCTCTAAATGTGTTTCGACGGTTTTTGTTTCTCGCCTTTTCGGCTTCCGATGGGCCTCTGGGGCCTCGAGATGGCCCCGAGATGGCCAAAGAGGGCCCCAATCTGGACGCAGAAGAAACCTAAGAGGCCCTGGAGGGCTCCCAAGAGCATACCGAGAGGAGTCAAAATAATGCTCCGAGAGGCAAACCGTACGGAGCCCAACAGGAGGGGTCCTAAAATTGAAGACGTTCTTTCACCGAGGGCATCTTGCATAACGCGCTGTGGAAAAAAAAGGCCGCACGACCCGAACAGGTAGGTAACACGTACGTCTGGGTCGGGTATGCGGGCGCGCGTCGCGCGACGGCGTCGTCGCCCCGTTGGGAGCGCTGAGGCCGGTGCAGTGCGACAGGATACCTGCATCGCCCCTGCGGAGGTGGGCATCACTGCGCTTCTACAGGGCAGTTTTTAATACTTCGGATTTTTAAACATATATGATTTTTATACATGATTAATGTATGAATAAATTCATGCATGAACTCTTGTTTTGAACACTCAATCCCTGCATTTTTAATACATGATCCGCACGCGGAGCATGTATTAAAAACGGCACTCTACCCTCAACTGACTTGTTCTTCAATTCAACGTGGCCCTGGGTGCAAACCGGCAGACCGCGCCGGAATTTCTCGGGGCAGACACTTCCATGGCACAACCAAAATGAGTCTGATGCGAACCAAAACGGCATGAGCGTTTCGCGCAGGACTTCCGGTGACAGCATAATTTTCCCGGGCGCAAGCACGGCGCAATCAAGCGAAACGCGATAGACTTTCCCTGCGAAAGCGGTGCGTGCAAAGGTCCAAACTGGGTACCTGCGGGCGCAGAGCAAAGGCACCTCGGAGGTACAGCCGGGTTACACATTGGCGGACTTCCCTTCAAAAATGGCGCGTGACCCCCACAGCTCTCAGAGTGCCCCATGAGAGGGGGCCAACGAGGACTCCACGACCAAGCTGGATTATTTTGGGGTGTTGGCCGATCCCTGCGTAGGAGACTGATGAGGGAGGCTAGCACGTAGCATGAGGTCGGCAGCGAGTGACGGGCGGCACCACGTGACATGGCGCAGCTACCCTCAAGCAATAACATTGTATTAGACGTTGTCGAAGCTGCCCAGCGGCACGCGGGGAACTGCCGCGGATCGCAGCGCCGAAGCTGGTGATGCCACAGACTGCCCCGCACCCCAGCTGCGAGACTGCTAACGACGCGTCGGGGAAGTCGGGCCTGTCCCCCTACAGGCCGATGCTGGACGAAAAATCAAAAATGCACCAACAATTCTCCAAAATTGGCCATAAAATACTGCCCCTTCTTCTTTCACTACGCCCCTGCCCCCCCCCCCCCCGCTGGGCCGCGCACGTGCCGCCGGTCAGGAGTTGCACCCCCCCCTCTTGGACACCCCCCTCCCAGACCCCCGACGTCATGATTTTTTCATGACGTCGACCCCCCGAGGACTCGACCCATTCCCCGGGACCGGTTTTTCGTCCTGAGTCGTGTTTTGACGGTCCCGAGGGCCGGTAAGGGTCCCCAAAGCCTAAAAATAGTGAAAAACCTCCCGTCGTGATTTTTTCATAGCTCGAGGGGGTCTGGGCTGGAGGCCTCGGCGCCGCGCGGCTCGGGAGCGGGGGGGGTCGCTGTAACGCTGCGCGCGTGGCGGTCGAGCGGCGCCGCGGTCACGGGCACGGCGTCGGAAGGCCTTCCGAAGGGGGCTCCGCTGGACATTTGATCGAAGGATTGCAAAAAAAACGAAGGATTGCAAAAAAAGGATTGCAAAAAAAACGAAGGATTGCAAAAACACCTTCGTTTGTTTTTGCAATCCTTTGTTTTTTTGCAATCCTTCGTTTTTGTTGCAATCCTTCGTTTTTTTGCAATCCTTAGTTTTTTTGCAATCCTTCGTACTCGTGCCAGCAGGTGCTGTGGGCGCCGCAGGGGCGGCAGCGCGTGGGGGGGCTCCAAGATCTCGTCGCTGCTAAGAGCACTGGCCATCGCTCGGGCGTCCACTCCCTGTGTTTTTGTTGCGGTGTCGTGCGTGTTTTTGTTCGCCAAATGGTCAAGGATGCTCCTCGATGGTCCTCGCCGAAGGAAACATGCACACGTCCGAGCGATGCCAAGAGCACAGGCGGGCGGAAATTGTAGGCGGGGGGAGGTCGGCGGCAAAGTGGTGGACCGCTTCGGGGTAGGACGAAGAGATGGCCTCGGCGTGGGTGGACCACACTGGTCTGCTCGTAGCGGGGTTCGTCTGAAGGGCAACTCCGATTCCACGTAAGAGATACGCAGGAAAGCGCAGGATCCGAGATCACAAGCTGGTCCAGCGACGGCAGGGTAGGAAGTCGGGTATGAGGGTAGTAACGGCGGCGGCAACAGGGGCGTACACTCTTCGTCAAGGCCAAAGCAGCCGATCCCGTCGTAGTAAGTAGGAGCCAACTTTTGGTCACTCTCGGGGAGTTGAAGACAATTATCCGCATCTGGCTGGCGTTTCCCAGCGGTCTAGGGCGCCGCAACTTCTGGAGTCAAGACTTGGGAAACTCGGAGCAGGCTCGTGCAGATGTGGCCGTCCAAGACACTCAAGACGACGGGCACGCGCAAGGAAAACCAATCGGCCGACACGGGGCGATTGGCTCTGGGTAGGAGCAACTGTGGGCACCACATGCTGGCCCAATGCGTCGCCCGATGGATGGGATCCACGGTGTCCGTGCCGTTCGTCTCGGGGCACGCGCATGAGGAGACGGCGCCCGATAAGAAGACATACGAAGACCGTGTCGCCTGGGTCCTTGTCGAAGCTCTCGGGCCGTGCGTCATCATCTGTGTTGCAGCACGCACGTCCCCGCCAGGGTGGGGGTGGGCCGTGGATCGGCACGGAGATTGTCAAGCATCATGGGAACCCCCTCGGGGAAGGCGACGCCTGTGAAAATGCCGGTGGTCCTCCGCCGCGATTCTGTCGGGCTATCTCTGATTCCCACAAGCATCCCAGGAACGAGGTGATTTCTGAATGTGTGCTGCCCAATACGTTCTGGTGATCTGCGGCGCGTCTTCACATAGCTCACGGGCCAGACCGGTGCGAGAACACTCCTGGTCCTCCAGTGCCTGGCCCTCGTCTAGGTCGTCGTCAGCGAACGCCAGATTCAACACCTGTCATCGGGAATATGGGGTACCATCGCCAAACAACAGTCAGGAGGAGATGATTGATCTTGCACCTCGTGGCCACTAAGGAGCGACGACGGGACCCATGCGACCGCCCATGCCCGCGCTGCGAGGTGCAGGGGACTCAGTCTACGAGAAGCACGACGCAGCGGGCGACGTGTACTTATCGCGATCAAGGGCCGCCTGCTCAGGTACCTCAGAAAAGGTCCGCGCGGTGGTTCGCACCAGCATCTACTTGAATCGAAGAGAACAATCGTCTCCGGCAGGAGCGCCAGAGACAGCGGTGCCACGCAGGAGGGGAGGAGCATGCGGATGAAGGAGGGAGGGGGGCGGGGAGTGATGAACAAAAGAGGAGGAGAACAAAGGTGGGGGACGAAGGAATGGGTTGTTAAGGCCCAGTAACGCGACCGGCGTGCTGACCCCCCCCCCTTCGCGACAGGAGGTGCGTCGCGCATTCGTCGCCCGTGCGCCGCCCGTGCGTCGGCCGCCGAAAAGGCCAACCGTCCTCTCGAACGTGGGCCTGAACAGAATGGGTAGGGGAGGGAGAGCGGAAAGAAGGACAGCCGGGGCGGGCAGCGGGAGGAGCGGCAGAGGTGGCAGGAGAAAGCGGAAGGGCACAGGAGGGTCGCCCTGGGCCGAACCGCGCCGTTCGCGGCGGGGCGGGCGCGCGGCTCCTGCGGCAGCCGGCGCTGCAGCCGTGGAGGGCAGCCTCCCGGCTCCGCCTCCGTCCATGGGCCGCGCTGCCGGGGGCGGGCCGCGCCAGCCAAGCAACGGCTGCGGGAGGCCACCTCCTCCTCCGCCGCCTCCGCCTCCTCCTGCTCCTGCTGCTGCTGCTGCTCCTCCTCCTCCGCCTCCTCCTCCTCCTCCGCCTCCTCCTCCGCCGCCTCGTCATCATCATTGTCATCGTCATTGTCATCATCATTGTCATCATCATTGTGATCATCATTGTCATCATCATCATCATCATCATCATCATCATCATCATCATCATCATCATCATCATCATCATCAGCATCATCATGTTCATCATCACCGTCATCACCATCATCATCGTCATCACCATCATCATCAACATCATCATCATCATCATCATCATCATCATCATCATCCTCATCATCAGCATCAGCATCAGCATCAGCATCAGCATCATCATCATCATCATCATCATCATCATCATCACCATCATCATCATCATCATCATCATCATCATCATCATCATCATCATCCTCATCCTCATCCTCATCCTCATCCTCATCCTCCTCATCATCGTCATCCTCATCGTCATCCTCGTCAGCATCATCATCTATCATCACCGTCGTCATTATCACCATCGTCATCATCATCATCATCGTCATCACCACCACCATCATCACCATCGTCATCATCATAATCACCATCAATGCCATCATCATCATCACCATCATCACCATCATCATGTTAATCATCAGCATCATCATCATCACACTCGTCAGCATCATCACCATCAACAACATCATCATCATCATCCTCCTCATCCTCATCATCGTCATAATCATCGTCGTCATCATCAGCATCATCAGCAGTATCATCGCCATCATCATTGGCATCATCATCATCATCATCATCATCATCATCATCATCATCATCATCATAAGCAGCACCATCAGCAGCATGGTCATAGTCATCACCATCACCATCATCATTATCATCATCATCACCAGCATCGTCATCATTATCACTATCATCATTGTCATCATCATCGTAATTGTCGTCATAAACAGCAGCATCATCATCACCATCATCATTACCACGATCATCATCATCATCATCATCATCATCATCACCCTCATCACAACCATCACTATCATCATAACCAATGCAATCATCATCGCCATCATCACCATCATCATGTTCATCATCAGCAGTATCAGCAGAATCATCGGTATCATCACCATCAACATCATCATCATCATCATCATCATCATCATCATCATCATCATCGTCCTCATCATCATCATCGTCGCCATCATTACCAACATCATCATCATCACCACCACCACCATCATTATCATCATCAACATCAGCATCAGCATCATCACCGTCATCATCAGCAGTATCACCACCATCATCATTTACATCATCATAATAAGCACCATCAGCAGCATTATCATACTCATCACCATCACCATCACCATCATCAGCATCATCATCATCAGCATCATCACTGACATCGTCATCATTATCATTATCATCATTATTATCGTCGTCATCACCATCGCCATCATCATCAGCATCATCGTCATCGTCGTCAACATCAGCAGCATCCTCCTCATCCTTCTTGTCTCTCCTTCTCTCTCCTCGTCCTCCTCCTCCTCCGCCTCCTCCGCATCCTCATCCTTCTCTGTACTCTCTTTCTCTGTATCCTCCTCCTCCTCCTCCTCCTCTTTATCCATCTCTTGGTCATTATCTCTATCCCCCTCTGTATCCTCCTCCGCTTCCTCTTCCTCCTCCTCCTCCCCCGCCGCCTCCTCCTCCTCATCCTCCTCGTCCTGCTCCTCCTCTATCTCCTTCTCAATCGCAGGTGCGGCGCCCCCACTGGCACTCAGGGGACCGCCGTGAGCTGGATGTCGTCGACTGCGCACGCCACTCGTGCACGGGCGGGCCACTGCACGCTCAGCCCCGTCCAAGGACCGCCGCACTGCCGCGGCCCCCCGGGCTGCCGCGACGGCGGCGCCGAATGCCAGAGCGCACGGCGACGACACCGACGCCGTCGGCGGAGGCGACGACGGACGACAACCTGGGCGGACGGGCGCCTGGCCGGACACGTGGCCTGGCACGGCTCTTCGGACGCCCGGAGTGGGCACGGAAAGAGTGGGCACAGTGCCCAACAGCAACAAATGTTGTTGTCCCGAACCGACAGCGGCCTTCTGTCGGGCAGGCGGCCTCCTGCCTCAAAGAGACACAGGCCGCGGCGACACCGACGGCGAAGCCGGTTCAAGAGGAACAGGAACTGCTGGTGGGCACGGTACCCATTCTCTCCGTAAGTAACCATGTCGGGCGTCCAGATCTGGGGACCCGTCTGTGCCCGCACCAAAGGTCACTCCAGCGAAGGGTCACTCTTACGTCTAGTCGACCCCCTCGCCGCCAACTGGGGATCCATCTCGCGAGTCCTGCTGCGTTTTCAGCCATCTGGGGACCCATTCTTTCCGTACCCATGTCGGGCGTCCAGGGGCTCGGCGTCGCGTCGGGGTCTGCCGTCGCCGCAGCCGCCGCCCGCGCAGAGGTGCTGCCCGCAGGCCAGGCACCCGAAAGCGTTGGCGCCAGGGGCGATCTCCGCCGCCGCGGCCCTCCTTGCCTCGTCCCGCGGCCAGGCGGAGAGGCCGCGGGCCGAATGGGGCGGAGGAGGCGCAGCACCGCCCGGCCGCGTCGCCCCCTTGGCTCCATGAAGGCCAGCGAGTGGGGGAAAGCATCGACCTGGAAGCGGCGCCTCCTCGCCGCCAGGCCCCCGATGGCGCATCCAGGCGCTCCTGGGCGGGGCAGGCTGTCGCGCCGCCGTCGGCGATCACGACGTGGGAGGAGGCGCGATATGCCGTCGCTTGACTGCAGAGATCCCCCCCCGCCTGCCCCTCCAAGAGCCCGAGGGGGGGTGGGGGGTTACTTTGCCCCCCCCGCTCCCCGGGACCCCTGGGGGGAGGGAGAAGCGGCGTGGGGGAAGCCGGTTCCGCTTCTCGAGGTCCACCAGGACGCCTTCCTCGAGGCCAGGCGGTCCAGGCCGTGTTGGCGCGGGTCAGGGACAGGGGCAGGCTCGAAAGCAAAGCCAAGGGCAAGGGCACACGTTCCTGCGGGTCGGCCTGCTCACCATCCACGGTAAGGGTTGGGACACGGGAGCGCCGCATCCGCGGCATTGTCATGCCCACCAGCTACCACTTTCTCGTCGCCTCTCGCTGCTACCAAACTCACGGAACAAGCTATTGAAAGGGACACTCCCTGTCTCGGCAGAGGTGCGCGCGGGCTGCCTGCGCGCTGGTTATGTTCAGGATGGCAGTGCCCTGGCGGCGAGCGGGAGGCAGGCGCCGCGCTCGGCCCCTCCCGCTACATCCCTCTGCTCTTCTCTCCCGTGGCAGGCCGCGGGCCTCTGCCACGCGCCACAAGCGCCACTGGCGGCCCTTCCCCCATCTTCAGCATCAATGTCATTCCAGCTCCATCGGGCGGGCCAAGGGCTTCGCCCGCGACCTCGTCACCATCCGATGATCCTGAGGCTTCACACTTCCAGACGTTGCAGGGATAGGGGGCGTCAGGAAGAGGAGGAGGAGGAGGAGGAGGAGGAGGAGGAGGAGGAGGAGGAGGAGGAGGAGGAGGGAGGAGGGAGGAGGGAGGAGGGAGGAGGGAGGAGGGAGGAGGACCCTGTCAACACGGGCCCCTCGTGATAGCCCCACGCACATCTGTCTTGAAAAGTGCACAGCACCTACCAGGATTAGGCGGCGCTCCTGGGGGGAAGCGAGACGGGGCGGGCCTTCTCGGAAGGCTCGGAAGTCCCCCGGCCTTCTGAGAAGCTTCCTAAGCCTTCCCCAGAGACAAAGATGACTACCTACCAGACCACCCCAACCCAACCCGAAGACCCGAATTTCGGGTTGGGGGGGTACGGGTTCCATATGTGTCTTCTCGATGTTCCCCGACCCCCCCCCCACTGGAAATGGAGTGCAAATTGAGGCCTTCGGGTTGGGTTGGGGTGGTTTGGTGGGTGGTGACTTCCGAAGCCTTCCCCGAAGACAGAAAGAACCTCTCCGAGGGCGCGAGGGCCTCTGAGAAGCCCCGCCGCCTTCCGAGAAGGCCCTCGCCTTCTCACTTCCCCCCCCTCTGCTCGCCGCCCAAGGACGGATGGATGGCGGCTCCCCTCCAAAAAAAGGCAGCGCTCTCGCCGAAGCGCCGCGCAGGCGCGCCCGAACAGTTCGCGGCAGCCCGCACGGACGGCGGGCGGCTCCGTCTCGGAGTCTACTAGGGGGCCACATGCGAACCCTACCCCCACGCCCCACGATTTCTGAGGGGCAGGGTGGGGTTCAGTTCGTTCGGGAGCTCCCGAGCGAAGTGAACCCCACCCTCCCCCTCAGAAATCGTGGGGCGTAGGGGTAGGGTTCGCATGCGGCCCCCTATCTACGGCTCGCGCTGCGCAGGGCTCCTTCCGCGCCGGCGGCCCAGCTCTTGGGCGGCCGCGCGGGCGGAAGGCAGCTTCCCAAGCAGAAAGCATCGGGGCCCCAGGACACACAAAAATCAATGCACACACATCAACATAACATAGTCCCCCATCTGTTCCCCTACTCTCATGGGTTTCTGTCTTCCCCCCCCACTTCCCAGATTTCCCCATCTCTTCCTGGGGATCGACGATTCACTGTGTCTCTCTGTGTGTTTCTTCGTGTTTGGCCCCTCCTGCAGAGCACATCGGGGCCCGCGCTCGAGAGAGACGCGCCCCCCCGGCGGAGCGCGACCGGGCGCGCGCGCCGCGGCGTGTGTGTGCGGCGGCGGCGCGGCTGGGGGGGGGGGGGGCGGCTCCCCTCTTGCAGAGCGGCGCTCCCTCGCGGGACGCCACGCCGCACTTTCTGTGATCGGTGCCTGCTCGCATTCCTCGAGGAGGAGGAGGAGGAGGAGGAGGAGGAGGAGGAGGAGGAGGAGGAGGAGGAGGAGGGGGCTCCCTGGGAGGATGCGGGGCGATCCCTTTCAAAGCGAGGCTCTCGCGCCCTCCTTTTGCACGGAGGGAGGGGGCGGTTCCTTCTCAGGGAGCGGCGCTCTCGCCGGACACCACGCCGAACTTTTTTAATGATCGGTGCCTGCTTGAATGGGGCCCTGGGACACACAAATAAACACACACACACAGACACAAGGAGTCCCCCCAGTTTCCAACATTTCCCTGGTCTCTGTCTTCCCCTCCCCACTTCCCATATGTGTTCCCATCTTTCTTTTCCTGCGAGTCGACGCTGGATTGCGTCTGTGTGACTCCTTTCCCTCCTGACTGCTCGCACTCCCCGCGGCTCTCCCTGGGAGGATGCCGGGCGGTCCCTTTCCAAAGACGAGGCTCTCGCCGGAACGGCAGGCCCTGAGGGCGCCCGTCTTTCCCAGAGGGCACGCCGCGCAGTGAAGCGGGGAACGCTTGGAGGCACTTGAGAGCGGAAGGTGTACCGCACCATCGTTCATGCAGGGGAGGAGGAGGAGGAGGAGGAGGAGGAGGAGGAGGAGGAGGAGGAGGAGGAGGAGGAGGAGGTGGAGGAGGTTTACTCTGGTCCTCACCATCTTCCTTCCCCCTCCCTCCCTCCCTCGCACTCCTGCCTCCCTACCCCCCCCCCGTGGCTCCCACAGAAGCACGCCCGAAACGGGCACGGAAAGATGGCCAGCCACTCGCAGAACCTGGTGCCCCTGAGCGACAGCGGCCGCTGCTGGGCAGGCGGCCATGTGCTTCAAGCGGACAGCGTCCGCGTCGACACCTGCAGCGGGTCCTGGTCAGAATGGACACACGCTGCGGCCAGGTTTCGCCACCGTGCTTTTCCCTACACGTGTCCCTCCTGCCGCGCCACGCCTCCCCACCCCCCCACCCTCGAGGAGGCAACTCCTGGAAGCTCTCCGTGGGAGCGACTTCAATTGATTGGGCCCGGTTCGGGGGCCACCAAGCCCGACTAGCGCAAATCAACACCCACCATTAAGCGCTCGCCAGGGCGGGACTCAGCGGGATCGGCAAGAAGTGAAGGGAACTGTGCCGGATGAGGCCAGTTGTCGGCCACGAACCTTCCAGCGCCGATGCCGAATTTTACCTCCCAGGGATTGCATCATGCCCGCCCCCGAAATCCCCTTAGGTTCGGGGGCGGCAAGGAGGGGGGCGTCCAAGAGGGGGGGGTGCAAATCATGGCCGGCGGCACGTGCGCGGCCCAGCGGGGGGGCCGGGGACGTACTGAGATAAGAAGAGGCGCCATGAAATCTGGGGAAAAATCATGGCCCCCGCCATGACATCCACCCCCCTCTAGTCATCACCCCCCTCGTTGCCGCCCCCGAAAATCGTCCGGGGATCGGAGGCGCAGGAGGGGGCCCAAGCATCCGCACCCTCCGCCGTGGCCGCTGCTCCTCGGGCCGGAGGAGAGGGGGAGGAGGAGGAGGAGGAGGAGGAGGAGGAGGAGGAGGAGGAGGAGGCGGAGGCGGAGGCGGAGGCGGAGGCGGAGGCGGAGGCGGAGGAAGAGGAAGAGGAGGAGGAGGAGGAGGAGGAGGAGGAGGAGGTGACAGGAGGCGGAGGCGGAGGAGGAGGAGGAGGAGGAGGAAGGGGAGCCCCCTCGCTCGCCCCTGCCTCCGCGGGGCCCTGCTGCCAAAAAGGGCCCGAGCTCCTCCCCCCCTCGCAGGCGCACTCCCCGGGCCGGGCGCTCGCGCGCCGAGCCTGCGCCCGGCCGCGCACCAGCGGGGCGCGCTCCTGGCGGGGGGCGGGGGGCGCTCGCGGGCGAGGGGCGCTGCGAGAGGCGCCGGGCGGCGGGGGCCAGGGGGGGGCGCGCCTGGCCTCTCCCCGCCTCCTCCTCGCTCCTCCTCCGACCCCGCCCCCGTCCCCGCTCTCCGCCTCCTCCTCCGCTCTCCTCCTCCTCCCTCCTCCTCCTCCTCCTCCTCCTCCTCCCGCTCTCCTCCTCCTCCTCCCCTCCTCTCTCCTCCTCCTCACTCCTCCTCCTCCTCCTCTCCTCTCTCCTCCTGCTCCTCTTCTCTCCTCCCTCCTCCTCCTCCTCTTCCTCCTCCTCCTGCTTCCTCCTCATCCTCCTACCCTCCTCCCTCCTGCTCCTGCTCCTCCCCTCCTCCTCCTCCTCCTCCTCCTCCTCCTCCTCCTCCTCCCATGGCGTTTCGCCCGAGACTTTCCCCCAGGATGGCAGGTTCGAGCAGTTGCGCGGGTACACAGGGGGGTCGCCTTCCAAAGGTGCATCTCGCCTTGGCGCCGCGAGCATCCGTCTCACGAGCTGCCATCAGTTACACGGATGAAGGAGTACGGTTTTCAAAGTGGGGCTCTCGCTGCAGCGCCGTGCACGGGTGTATGACAAAATGCAAACAGCTCAAGGATCGAACACATGTGGCTTCGAAAGATTGGAGAGCTCGCCTCAGCGCCGAACGCGGTAGTCTTAAAATCTTCCACCAGTTACACGGTCGGTGGGCGGTTCAAAATGTGGCCGTCGCCGATCTCGCCTTGGCGACTCGCGCACTCGCTTTGCATGATTCCGCCGGTCACACGGATGGAAGGCGACACCTTCTCAAAATGTGATGTTCGCCTTGCCGCCGCGGCCATACGTCTTAACAGTTCCAACAATTGCACGGATGGAGCACAGGTCCTTTTCAAAATGTGGCTCTCGCCTCATCGCCGCGCAAATTCGTCATAATAGCCTCCAGCAGCAACACGGATGGAAGGCAGTTCCTTTCCAAAGCATGGCTCTCGACCCAGCGCCGCGTACATCCGTCCTCGAATCCTCCAGCAGCAACAAGGCTGGCAGGCGGTTCCTCTTCAAAAGGTGGCTCTCGCTTCAGCGCCGCGCGCACTCGACGCACTGTGGCTCTCGCCCTAGCGCCCCGCGCACTAGTCTTCAAAAGCTTCCAGCAGTTACACGGATGGCGGGCGGCCATTTGCAAAACGGAGCCTTCATTTTATACTTCTATTCTGATGCTTCTGTCATCTTTCGGAAGGTAATCTAAAGCTGCGCAGCCAATGCTCGGATGAATTGCAGCTCCTTTTCCAAAGAGGGCAGACGCCTGAATTGGAGGACAACGGGGCACTCGTCTTTCCAGGGGGCACTTCCCGCAGTGAAGAGAAAATCGGGGAGGGGCTAATGAGGAACCTTGGGACGGATGCGCCTCTTGCGCCTCCGCTGCTTGGGATTATTTCGGTCCTCCTCCTCCTCCTCCCCCTCCTCCTCCTCCTCATCCAAATCGGGCGTTTCGTTTCAGATTAACTCGCACACCTTACAATGTTGCAGCTAAAAAGTCTCCAACCACTACAAGGATGTATGGATGACCTCTCGCCGAAGCGCTGCGCACGCTCGTCAAAAACCTGCATCTACAATAATGGCGGGGGGGTCAAATGCGGTCATCGCCTTCGCACCGTGCGAGTTCGTGTTGGAAACTTCCGAGAACTACACCTGTAGGGGTGTACGCCTTCAAAAGGCAAGCCTCGTCGTGCCGCCGCAGACCTTCGCAATGAAAACCTCCACCCGCGCAGTCGTTCGAACAGCTCACAGGGGGGCCACGCACCCGCAGAACTTCTGCAGAGCGAGAGCGTCTCGCCCCATATCGCCGCACATGCCCGTCGTGAAAAGGCCTCAGGCAGTCTCGCTTGGGACGTGCCTCCATCGCCCCTATCGCCGCACATACCCCATCGCCGCACATGCCCGTCGTGAAAGCCTCAGGCAGTCTCGCCTGGGACATGGCCTCCACTGTGCCACTCCGAATCCCAAGCCGTACGCCGGGTCTCACGGTCCCATAAGAATCGGGTCCTCGCTCCGGCGCCGCGCACGCTCGCTTTTAGCAGACCAAGCGCGATGCACCGATGCAAGGCTCCTGCCGAGGCGCCGCGCGCGCATTCGTCTGCTTTTTGGGCTTCCTACCTCGTCGAACTCTACGATTAGGTCGGGCCTGTCCCCCTACAGGGGGATTTTCGACGAAGAATGAAAAATACCCTACGAATAATTCAAGAATATCAGGGAGGCGACTCTACTCCCAAAGACTCTTCAGAAAATCAGCAAAACAACTCAACGAATACTCGGACCCCTCAAGAAGGGTCCAGAAAAAGCAAGCAAGCAAACCAAAAATCGAATGTCAACCCCTTCAAATTAGCAAGCGAGCAAAGAATCTCTGATCCCCTAACCTCCTTGATGAAAAAAACGAAACAGCAGATTAACCCGACAACTTTCTGAAACACGCATGCAAACATCGAACTGACTTCATTCACGAATATTTTTCGTATACCCGCTTCGGAAATTACGCATTCGTTTTGCATCTTGCACAACGCAATACAGAAGATTTCAACTATTTTTTCAGAATTCCGAAACTTCGGCACAAAATAAAACAACGAAATTTGAATTAATATCTAAATCTTTTTCGGGACGTTCGCTTCGAAATTGACGCATTCATTTTTGCATTCTCGAAAATTTATACACAGAAAACTTCATGAACATGTTTTCAGAATTTTCAGCCCGACTTTATTTCTAAATATTTGTCGAACGCCCCCTGCGCAAATTACTCCTTTTTTTCTGCATTCCCGGACAGCGCGGCCATAGAAGACTTCAACGAGCATGTTTTCAGAATTTCCTAACTTCGGGAACGAAAATCAACGGCTGAAGTGGAAACGCCTGCTGCGAAAATGATGCATTCATTCTGCATTCGTGGACAGCACGGCCAAAACAAATCAACGAATATTTTAAAACATGAATTCTCGCGCGCTCACGCTGACAACCTAAATTCGGGCTCCCGCGGACTCTGCCGCCAAAACAGCAAGCAAGCAAAGGGCCCCGACACCCTTACCCCCTTCCAGAAAAAGAGCAGCAAGCAAGCAGACGCAGGGTCAGACCCTTGCGCCTGAAAGCCCGAGTCGCCTCCCTGATCCAAGAATAGTCCAACCATAGTCTGGGGACTATTTTTTGAATTTTGTTTTACCTTTTTGGGGTAAAATCTCCCTGTGAAAATTTTATTTTTCGTCGAAAATCTCGTCGAACATTTCATTTGTTTCGTTAAAATCTCCCTGTGTAAAATTTTGTATGTTTTATTTTTCGTCGAAAATCTCCCTGTGGGGGGACACGCCCGACACAACTCCACGACCCGAAGGCCCAGTTGCGCAGGAGCCACACATCGACGGAGCGCGGCTCCTCCTCGGAAGGGGGGGCCCCGGCTTGGGACCTCTGCGAGCCGCATTGTTACCAGCCTGGAGCAGATCCCTATCCCTGTGCTGGGCATCGCCCCATCACGACGCCAATCTCAGGGATGCCCTCATTTTTCGAGGGCGCACCCCTTCTCCTCCCTCCTCCCTCCTCCTCCTCCTCCCTCCTCCTCCTCCTCCCTCCTCCTCCTCCTCCTCCTCCTCCTCCTCCTCCTCCTCCTCCTCCTCCTCCTTTTGGCGTGTCAATCTTAGGGATGGGGACAAGCTCGAGGCTGGTAAAAGCAGGGCCGCGAGGGACGGGAGGAGGGCGGGCCCTGGCCGAAGCGGGGCCGCCGCCGCTGGACACCTCCGTGCATGCCAGCAGCCCTCCGGGCGTCGAGCGGTCTCGAGCGCTTCCTCCTCCAGCTTCCCTCGTGCCCTTCGGGCTCGGGGAACCCAGACCCCCTCGAGTTATGAAAAAATCACGACGGGAGGTTTTTCACTATTTTTGGCCTCTGGGGGCCCTTGCCGGCCCTCGGGACCGTCAAAAAACGACTCAGGACGAAAAACCGGTCCCGGGGAAGGGGTCGAGACCTCGGGGGGTCGACGTCATGAAAAAATCATGACGTCGGGGGTCTGGGAAGGGCTGATCACTGTTCCCCAAGAATGACCCCCCCCGCCCCAGGCGACCGGCTGCCAACGCGAATACCAGCAGCCCTCCGGGCGTGAGCGGCTTCGAGCGCTTCCTCTTCCAGCTTCCCTCGTGCCCTTCGGGGTCGTGGAAGGGCTGATCACTGTTCCCCAGTAGCGCCCCCCCCCCCCCCTGCCCCAGGCGACCGGCAGGCAGCCAGGAGGAGGTAGACCCCCCCCGCACCACCCCTGTCACAAAACAGCATGGAGTCTGCCTCTGGGCCGCGGGCGGCACTCGACCTTCGACGCCCGCGCTGGGGCCGCCGCCGGTCGAGGAGGAGGAGGAGGAGGAGGAGGAGGAGGAGGAGGAGGAGAGGAGGAGGAGGAGGGAGGAGGAGGAGGAGGAGAGGAGGAGGAGGGGGAGGAGGGGGGGGGAGGAGGGAGGAGGAGGGGAGAGAGGGATGAGGAGGAGGAGGAGAGGAGGAGGAGGAGGAGGAGGAGGAGGAGGAGGAGGAGGAGGAGGAGGAGGAGGAGGAGAGGAGGAGGAGGAGGAGGAGGAGGAGGAGGAGGAGGAGGAGGAGGAGGAGGAGGAGGGGGGGGGGCGCGAGCACGTTGCACTGCTTCTTGACAAGGGACGGCGGGAGGGCCTGCATATAGTGCCTGCTGCGTGCGGCGCCAGCACCCCTGTCGAAAACCATACCGCATGCACCTCGAGGCAAAAATTCTGGATCATGCGCGGGCACCCCGCGATCACGGCGCAGTGGTTTCTGATTGGGGCGGCGGGGGTGCTGGCATACAATAGTGCCTGCTGTGCGCAGGCCAACCAGCCGCTGATAGACGCTACGATGGCCACCCCGCCACGATTGCGCACTGTTTTTCGACAGGGGTGGTGGGGGCCGACCCGTTTCCCGATGCGTACCACCACGTGCGTTGGCGCACCGCGCGCCTGGTACGCACGCTCTGCGCGTGCCCCGTACGTTGCGCACCTGGCGCGGCTGGAGCATGCGGCACACACATCGCACGTGGATCACGTGGCGCACCTGGCGCACCGAGCGTCCCGGCACGCTTGGGCCACAGGGGTGCCTGGCGCACCTGGCGCGCGTGGCCCGTGGCGCACCTGGCCCATGGCGTCTGCTCTGGTTCCCATCAGCTGGCCATCCAAAGACTACCGCTGAACACGCTGCGGCTCGGGTGCCAAGTCTGTGTTGGGAGGGCGGGTGGGAGTGAGCGAGACGGCTTGCGGGCGGGGAGGGTGTCTGGACCCTTCCCCCATGCCCACTCCTAGACCTGGACGGGAGGTTTCGCGAGTCGTTGGGGCGTCCAACATGGCCTCGGCGAGAAGCTCTGACTCGGTGATGTTACTAAGGCGCCGGCCACATTTGGGCCTCGTGGGGGGGCAGCGCTGATCAAGTGCTGCCCCTTCTTTGATCGAGCGCCTCCAAGATGACCCCAAGATGGCCTCCGAAGCGTCCAAGAGTGCCCCCAGAGGGCCCAGGAGCGCCGAGGAGGCCGCGAAGGGCCCCCCGGGAGGTCCCCAAGAGGCTCTCAAGAGACCCCCGAGAGGCCTTCGAAAGGCTCCCCAGAGGCACACAATGAGAAGGCACACATGTTCTTCCTATGGTTTTGGCCACAGTTGGGCCTCCTGGAGGGGGGAGCTACTTTAGTACGGCCCCTCCTTTGGTCGATCTCCCCCAAGATGGTCCCAGATGGCCCCCGACGTTCCCAAGGGTGCCCCAAGACGGCCCCAAGAAGCGCCCAGGCGCCCCCAAGAGGGCCCCAAGATGCCTCCAAGAGGCTCCCCAGGGACCCCCAAGATGCCCCAAGAGGCCCCCCAGAGGCATTCAAGACGCCCCAAGAAGGCCCCCGGAACTGCCAAGAACCCCTTAAGACGCCTCAAGAAGCTCCGAGAGGCATCCAAGAGGCCTCTGGCCTTTCTGCTCGTCCTCCTCCTCCTCCTCCTCCTCCTCCTCCTCCTCCTCCTCCTCCTCCCTCCTCCTCCCTCCTCCTCCTCCTCCTCCTCCTCCTCCTCCTCCTCCTCCTCCTCCTCCTCCTCCTCGTCCTCCTCCTCCTTTTCCTCATCCGCCTATTTCTCCTCCCTTTCTCCCTCCTCCCCCTCCCCCATCTCCTTCCTCTCCCTCCTCCTCCTTCCTCCTCCTCCTCCTCATCTTCCTCCTCTCCTCCTCCTCCTCCTCCTCCTCCTCCTCCTCCTCCTCCTCCTCCTCTCCTCATCCGCCTATCTCTCCCTCTCCTCCTCCTCCTCCCTCCTCCCCTCCCCCATCTCCTTCCTCTCCCTCCTCCTTCTCCTCCTCCTCCTCCTCCTCCTCCTCCTCCTCTCTCTCTCTCCTCCTCCGATTCCTCCTCCTCCTCCCTCCTCCTCCTCCTCCTCCCCTCCTCCTCCTCCTCCTCTTATTCCTCCTGCCCCTCCTCCTCCTCCCCCTCCCCCATCTCCTTCCTCTCCCTCCGTTCCCTTCTCCTCCTCCTCCTCCTCTTTTTCCTCCTCCTTCTCCTCCGATTCCTCCTCCATCCTTCCTCTCTTGGTGTATGACGTCTCACCTAACCCTTGATTCCAATGCGTGCTGCTCCACATCCTTGATCAGGGCAGCTTGTCTGGGCGGCATAGCTTCTGGATGGGCTGGTGGGGTTAGGCGATGCGTCTACAATTGCATGTAATTACCGCCCGTCCGCGCAGCTGTTGGAACTTGCACGCCCCGCGGCCGTAAACGGTGAGGAAATCTCAGGTTGCCAACCTGAGACTTCCTGTCCCTCCCTGTCGCACCACGAACCGCTGGTGGTGCGACAGGGAGGGGCTGCGGTGGGGAACTTTTGGATACGTATGGCGTGTAGCCCCGGCGGATCTTCGCCTCCGGCTCCTGTCCAAGGCGGTCCCTTTTCCTGTGCAAGCTCCTCGGCACCGCCTGCACCCCGGCCCGCCCTCCGGCCGCCTGAGGCCCCGCCCGCCCGCGCCCTGTCTCCCCAATTAGAGCTGTGCGTAGCCCGCCTAGCTCTTAACCGGAAGAGGCTCGCTCTCGCCCCGCAGACCAACAAAGTGTAGCCCCGGCGGCCCCGGCGACACGCACTGCCTTGCGAGTGGACAGCGTGCCCAGACCCCCGACGTCATGACTTTTTCATGACGTCGACCCCCCGAGGCCTCGGCCCCTTCCCCGGGACCGGTTTTTCGTCCTGCGTCGTTTTTTGACGGTCCCGAGGGCCGGCAAGGGCCCCCAAAGGCCAAAAATCATGAAAAACCTCCCGTCGCGATTTTGTCCTAGCTCGAGGGGGGCTGGGCACGTCGAGGAGGGAACGAAGAAGACACACTCCTCCTCCTCCTCCTCCTCCTCCTCCTCCTCCTCCTCCTCCTCCTCCTCCCCCTCCTCCTCCTCCTCCCCCTCCTCCTCGTCCTCCTCCCCCTCCTCCTCCCCCTCCTCCTCCTCCTCCTCTTCCTCCTCCTCCTCCTCCTCCTCCTCCTCCTCCTCCTCCTCCTCCTCCTCCGCTCCGCGGGGGCGGGAAGCCCCGCGCGGACGCCTCGCGAGGCCGCGGCGCGGGCAGCGCGTCGCCCCGAGGCGCGGCAGGGCAAGGGCCCGGCGGGGCGGCGCGCGGTCCCGCCGGAAGTCCCGACCGCATCCCCATGGGAGGAGGGGACGGAGCGTCGGCAGGAGGAGGGAGGAGGAGGAGGAGGAGGAGGAGGAGGAGGAGGAGAGGAGGAGGAGGAGGAGGAGGAGGAGGAGGAGGAGGAGGAGGAGGAGGAGGAGGAGGAGGAGGAGGAGGAGGAGGAGGAGGAGGAGGAGGAGGAGGAGGAGGAGGAGGAGGAGGAGGAGGAGGAGGAGGAGGGAGAGGAGGAGGAGAGGAGGAGGAGGAGGAGGAGGAGGAGGAGGAGGAAGAGGAGGAGGAGGAGGAGGAGGAGGAGGAGGAGAGGAGGAGGCGCAGCAGCAGAGGGGAGGGGGGGAGGAGGCGGAGGTCCAGGCGAGGGCGTGGGCGCTGACACCTCTCAAGCCGCCCCTCCCTCTCCTCGAGCTCCCTCTCGCGCTGGAGGATCGCCCGCTCCCTCTGCGCCAGGAGCTCGGCCCGCTCCTGCTTCGGGGGGGGAGGCTGGCGCAGGATATTCTGCTCGTCCCGCCGACCCCCTCCCTCCTCCTGCGAGCTCTAATTCAGAGCCCCTAGCTTTTTTCTTGTTACGAAACCGCGGTATGAACCGCGTTGTTTCGAATGCCCGTCATTTCTGCTTGTACTCGTCAAAAGCTTATCTCCCAAACATGAAGCCCGTCTTACCTCCACCGGGCCAACATGCCAGCCCTTGCTTTCTGTCCTGATTCGCTGCGCCTTCTCATCCGTCTCAGTATCAGCGGGACGTGGCCACCAGAACGCGGATCAAGGGCACGAGCCCCCTCGCCAAGGACGGCCCAGAGGCACCTTGCAGGTGCCCCGAGCGCAGAGCCTTCCAGGGCGGAGGAAAAGCACGAAGACACGAAGGGTACCCCGAACCCTCGTGCCAGCTGGCTTCCCCGCCCCATCCTCGCCCTCGTCCTCGCCCTATCTGCTCCCCCCTCGCCATGGAAGTCCTCTTCCTGCTTCGCTCGCCCTCCTTTGCCCTACACCTCGGCCCTCCCGCCCCCCTCCTTCTCATCATTATCGTCCTCCTCATCCTCGTCCTCCTCATCCTGCTCTTGCTCCCTCTCCCCATCTTTCTCATCTCCCTACCCTTCCTCCTCATCATCAATATCATCCGCCTCCTCATCCGTCTCCTCATCATCACCTCACCATCACCATAATCAGCAACATCACCATCACCACAATTCGCCGGCCCAAGGGGCCAAAGGCGTGCTAAGATCTCCGGGAACAGGTTAACAATATTCTAGTTCGCGCGCGCGTGGCGGCCCCTGGGGGTCCCGAAGCGGAACGTACCCTGGGCCTGGCAAGTCCTGGTCAGAGATGCCGGATCTTTTCGGCGCGGGCCTGTGGGCTTCTGGAACCGTCCAGGAGCGGCCCAACGAGTCGACAAGTAGGTGGCAGGCCCTACGGCCAGAAGCCAACAGCGTCCCAAGGCGGCCCAAGATGGCCTCACGATGACCCTCGATGCCCCTGACACGCCCCTCGAAGCTTCCAACAGACGGACTAAGAGGCAGAATTATTTCCAGAAGAATGTGGATGTTTTCAGCCTTCGCGCCTTTTCGGCTTTCTGACGCTCCAACGAGGGCCCAAGAAGCCTCCTCCAAGACCGCCCCAACACAGCCCAAGAGGCTCTCGAGATGGCTCCACGATGGCCCAAGACGGCCCGAGAGGCCCCCAAGAGAGCCCACAGACAGTCCAAGACGGCGCCAAAGTGGCCCCAGAGGCGCCCAAGATCGCTCAAGAGGGCCCCAAGACGGGCCCAAGAGGGGCCCAAGAAGGGGAACACGAAACACCAATTCGAGCCTTCCGCTCCAAGAGGCCACCAGGAGGCCCCAAGAGGCCCCCAAGAGAGTCCAGGAGGCCCCCTGGAGGCTCCACGAGGCCCCCAAGAGGCACAAAAAGAGGCTCCAATGGGCCCCCAAACGGCCCCCAAGAGGCCTCAAGAGGCCACGAACGCGCAAGCAAACGCCTGCGATGGCACAAAACGGGCCGGCGGAGTGAGCGAAGCGATGAAATGAGCATCATCATCGTTTCAGGGCAATTTTTAATACATGGGATTCTCAACAATATCGGATGTTTAATACATGACTTATGTATGAATAAATGTATGCATGAACTCGTCGTTGTTCTTAATGCTAGATCCGTGCATTTTTAATACATGATCCGCACGCGGAGCATGTATTAAAAACGGCACTGTACCATCGTCAACATCGTCATCGTCATCATCCTCATCCGCCTCCTCCTGGTCTTCCACCTCCCCTGTCCGTTCCGTCCCCCTCCTCTCCGCCCTCCTCCCTCCCCCTCTTCCTCCCCGCTCTCTTGCTCGTCCTCCTCCTCCTCCTCCTCCTCCTCCTCCTGCCCCTTCCAACCCCTGCCTCTCAGGTCATAGCCTCCTCCCCCTCCTTTCTCCCTCCATCCTCCTCCATCTCCTCCACTTCGCCCTTCTCTGACAAGCCCTTCAGTCCCCCCCCCCCCTGCACGGGTGCGCAGGACCTGCGCGTCGGGCGCAACGACCAATAAGCTTCTACTGGCCTTCAGACGGCTCCAGAGAGTCCCAAGATGGCCCCAGGATGGCACAAGAGCGCTTCAGGGTGGCCCAAAGCGGCTCAAATATACCCCAATGAGACTCCGAGAAGGTCACAAGAGTCATCCGAGGCTGCCCCGGACGCCCCTAAGAGGACCACCTGACCGTCAAGATCGGCATAGATATGTCCTTGTGCTCTGAATGCTTCTCCCAAGGCTTCAGCTCAGAGTGGTTCCAGGAGGACCTCAGAAAAGCTACGACCCCAAAGAAAACCCAAAACGAAACTCCGAAGATCCAAGCCAAGCCGGACCCTCCAGAACCTCGGTCCTCATGGACCGCCTGGGCGCCCTTGCAAAGGGCCCCCCGTGGCTTCGCGGCCTCTGCACGTCCCTGCTGGACCGGGCCAGCGGGCCCAGGGCGGTCAGGAGGGTGGCCAAACCGGCCCTGCGAGGGCCCCAAGCGGCCCCGGATACCCCTCAGACGCCCGAAGACGGCCCGCAGAACACCCCCAAGAGGCCGTCCACAAGCCACAAGCGAGACATATGTTTTCCCGCATGGTGTTCGGAAGATGTTGGGGTGCCCAATTATTATTATTATTATTATTATTATTATTACTATTATTATTATTACTATTATTATTATTGTTATTATGATTATGATTATTATTATTATTATTATTATTATTATTTTGTTTCATGAGCCGGTCAAGGGACCTCAGCAAACCTCTAGAGCCGACAGGTTTCTCGCCATCCGCTACACAAAGCAGCAGCAGAAGCCTGCACGAACGTTGCTCAGGATAAGCACTGTGACAAAAGTAGCTCATGTGTGTAACATCTGACACGTTGGAAAATCAGCAGCAATTCAGCACCTCCAACGAGCCAGTGCCCCAATCCCGTTTTCGGGGTGGAGCGTTGCGCAACAGGGGGGTGGGGCCGGGGGCCATGACGCCCGTCATGCCCCAAATAAAACAGAAACGCGCTCTAGCAATGCGAACTTTGCCTCAAGAGGAAGCAACTCACGGAAGCTTGTTTTCTGCTATGTGGCGCAACTATCAAAAGAGAACCAACCAATACTGAGATTCCGCTCTCCCCCGAGGTCGGTAGGCATCCCACGCGAGCCCTTCGCAGGCTGCCGAAACTTCGCTGTTTTCCCCCGATCTTTTCTCCACTGCTTGTACTCCTTCTCCGCCTCCCTTGTCTTGAACCCATTGTCCTGGTGGAAGTCGACACTGTCCGAGTCCAAGCGCCCCGCCTCCCCGAGGACTATCATCTGCAAGGGCACATAACCCGAGACCCAGCCTTGCGACCGCACAGCCAAGGCGTGAAGCGTGTGCTCATCTTTATCCATTAGGAAGTGCAGCTCATTCAGATAACCCATCTGCCTGAACTTGCTGGCGTTGTACAGGAGAGGGCCCCTGTTCCCCGTCGGCCGCACGAAGAAGGTGCCCGACTTGTTCACCAATCTTGGATCGAGCGGTCGAGCCCTCTCCAAATCCGCACACCGGCCCACACTGGTGCTCGGAAGATCATGCCATCCGTGCGCGCAGTTGCCGGATATGCCGAAGACGTCGTCATATAGGCGCGCGGGAAGCGACATGTGGACATTCCATCCGATCTGGGTCATTACCCAGTCGTCTTGCATGATGATTAGGAACTGTCCCTCGGCCAAGACTGCACCTCTGTTGTTTGAAGCAGTCTCGAATATCGCGGACGGCTGATCGACCAGCACCACCCGCCGCAGTGATCCGCACCGGCGAAAGAATGAGTCGCCGCAAGTGGCGAAACACATCTCGCGTACAGGCTTCCAAAAGCGCTGGTCCGACTTCCCACGCTTCACGTGCCCGGCGACCTTCTTGAGAAATTCCGGGCTGCACGCCGTGGCGCTCCCGTTCCAGACAATCGGCAGGTAAGTATCGAAGGTTTCCTCGGCTCGTTGCAAAGTTTTCGCGTTGCAGCCATCGCAAAATGCAAGTAGTTCGTAAGACCCTCTCGCGGTGATCAAATAAGAAGCCAGGACAGTCACAAGCCTTTTATACCGGTTATGCATATTGACGATCAAGCTATACTCGACGGGCGGTAAGTGTAGCCTGCCTTCCGAGGAGCCTAAGGAATACACTCTTGCACGCGGCTCTGGCTGCCGTTCAAGATCAATGGGGACTGCATTCAGCACAAGTTGAACAGCTTGGGCAGACAAGTTCAGCAGCTGCCAGCCAGATTTCACGATTTGCTGGGCTACCTCGTGCAGCTCCACGGGGCCACCAACAACAGGGCCACTCTTGCCTGCTTCGGTGAGCTGCTGGAAAGTATGCGACTGGCCGCTGGCTTGCTGAGTCGTAGTCTGCTCATGAGTCGGCTTTGGCAAGGCTGGCTGTGAATAGGATCGTGGAGTCGTTGTCTGTTCCAGAAGCGACTGTGACGGCGCTGGCTGCGAAGAGTGATATTCAGGAGACTGTGCTGCCGATGCAGCGTGCAACACCATGGATCCATGTACAAAGGCCCGTGGGTCAATAACCACGACGACTGCTATCCAACCGATCCAATACAGAATCAACAACAGACGCACGTTCATAAGCGAAAAGCGTGGGCTGGACTGGATGAGATCTTTACGATTTCGATTGATTGATCTGATTCCGATATACTTGAGCCAAAATGGCTACGGATTGGGGTGCTCAATTCTTCGGTCTTCCAGACCCCCGAGACAGTGTGAGAGGCCTCGCAAGCCTTATCTTCCCCAAACTACTGAAAGTACCTGCAGACACCCGACGGAGCCCAGAAGATGGCCCAGCAAGACCCCATGATGGCCCGAACAATCCCGTGACGGCCCAAGATGGCCCCAAGACGCCCCCGAGGCGCTCCAAATGGTGACATGGTCTTTCAGGAAGATCGCGGTTGGAAGCACGGTGGCCAAAGAAAACCACCAGAAGACGCCCAGGAAGCCTCCAAGAGGCCCATGAAGACGTGCATGCGCCCCCCCCAAAGGCATTCCGAGGAGGAACCTCCGCCAAAAGAGCTGAGGAGGATGGGAAATAATTTGCAGCGGTGGGCGAGAATGAGGAAGAGGGAAAAGGAAGCATGAGAGAAAACTGCGGGATATCACTATTAGAACGACCATATCGCACAAACAAACAAACCATCGAACAAACAAGCAAACGGTTACCGCGACCTTTACTTGTTGTCCTTCCTGCCCCTTCGCTTGCATGCCAGACTTGAAGGACCACGGTGCGTGGCGCGAAGCGCCGGTGCAGTCTTTGGCATACCACAGGCTCTCCATCGCGGCGGGGGCAGGGGCAATCTGCTCGCGCGCTCAAGCTTCTGGTGGCGCACGGCAGACTAATTGACCGACGGCAAGCCCAGACCCCCGACGTCATGATTTTTTCATGACGTCGACCCCCCGAGGTCTCGACCCATTCCCCGGGACCGGTTTTTCGTCCTGAGTCGTTTTTTGACGGTCCCGAGGGCCGGTAAGGGCCCCAAAGGCCAAAAATAATGGAAAACCTCCCGTCGTGATTTTTTCATAACTCGAGGGGGTCTGGGAGAGTAGGACAGGCAGCGAAGGGAGGCCGCACAGAGCAGGAGGAAGGGGGGCACTGGCCGCGGAGAGACCTGCAGGAGGAGCGCGCGGGGGGCGGCAGCCCGAGGCGGAGGCGACCTGGCAGCGGGCGCGGGACGGCATCAGCGACCACGCCCAGGAACTCCGCGGCCGTGGCTGCAGGCGCAGAGCCGTGGTGAGCAAGGTGAGCTGCCCCCCTACAGGGGGATGGATGGTGGAGGAAAAAGCAAAAAAATACACCCAAAAATGCCCCCCAAAATGCTCACAGGAATAGTCCGAACATGGCCCCCGGGCTATTTTTTTCGACCGCTCCCCCTGCAGAGGGGCAGGCCCGACTGAGGGCCAGGCAGGGCGGCCCCCCCCCCCCAAACCCCCGACGTCATGATTTTTTCATGACGTCGACCCCCCGAGGTCTCGACCCATTCCCTGGGGCCGGTTTGTCGTCCCGAGTCGTTTTTTGACGGTCCCGAGGGCTGGTAAGGGCCCCAAAGGCCAAAAATAATGGAAAACCTCCCGTCGTGATTGTTTCACAGCTCGAGGGGGTCTGTGGGTACGTCGAGGAGGGAGCGAAGAAGACACGCGGCGGCAGGGGCGGGGGCACGGGAGCACCCGAGGGTCCACCACGGTGCCGAGCGCGCCAGACGCTGCTGCAGAGGGTCGGCGCCCACCACTGGTGGACGCCGGCAGCCGGCCCGCAGGCCCGCAGGAGGAGGCCGCGGGGAGCTGCGCCAGGGCGCGCGGGCTGCCGCATTAAATGCTGCCGAAGGCCCCCGTGATGCTGCACACCCAGACCCCCTCGAGTTATGAAAAAATCACGACGGGAGGTTTTTCGCCATTTTTGGCCTTCGGGGGCCCTCACCGGCCCTCGGGACCGTCAAAAAACGACTCAGGACGAAAAACCGGTCCCGGGGAATGGGTCGAGACCTCGGGGGGTCGACGTCATGAAAAAATCATGACGTCGGGGGTCTGGAATGCTGCCGAAGGCCCCCCGTGATGCTGCACACGGTGGACCCAGACCCCCGACGTCATGATTTTTTCATGACGTCGGCCCCCCGAGGCCTCGACCCCTTCCCGGGGACCGGTTTGTCGTCCCGAGTCGTTTTTTGACGCTCCCGAGGCCCGGTGAGGGCCCCCAGAAAGGCCAAAAATGGCGAAAAACCTCTCGTCGTGATTTTTTCATAGCTCGAGGGGGTCTGGGGAGGCTGCTGCAGCAGGGGCGGGGACGCCGCCGGCTGGGACCCCCGGCGCGGCGGCCCCGGCGGCGGCGCGGCGCGGGAGAGAGCGGCGGGGGGCCCGCGGGGGGCCCGGCCGGCGCACGCACCACAGCCGGGAGGAGCGGCGGCGCCCCACCACGGGGAGGGCCAGGCTTGAGTCGGGTTTTGCCCCCCCCCCCCCCCCCCTACAGGGGGGTTGTGGACGGAAAAACAACAAAAAACACCAGAAATGCCCTCAAAATGCTCACAAAAATAATCCGAACATAGTCCCCGGACTATTTTTTTCGACCATTCCCCTGCAGAGGGGCAGGCCCGACTTAGGGCCAGCCCTGACTCCGGATCCGCCCTACTTTGGGGAAATTCGTAAGTGGGGCTTGGAATTTCCGCCTTACTTTTCAAGCCCCGCTGATGCCAATTTCCGCCCTACTTTTCTGTTGCTGTTTCTGTGGATTTCCGCCCTATTTTATGTTGGGTGCAGCAATTTCCGCCCTACTTTTTTTCGGCCTCTTATAGGTGGATTTCCGCCGCAATTTTAAGTTGGAAAAAAAGCCGAAGTAGGGCGGATCCGGAGTCAGGGAGGCAGGGCGGCCCCCCCCGCAGAGGCAGCTGGGCGGGCGGCGGCGGCCCGCAGCGGGCCAGGCGGGCCCGCCCGGCACGCCGCCCCGCGGGGCCGCCCGCACCCGCAGGGGCCACCGCGGGGGAGGGGGCGCAGGCGCGGCGGGCCGCGCGGGGGGGGGGGGGGCAGGAGGTGGCGCGGCTGGAGGGGGGGAGGAGGAGGAGGAGGAGAGGAGGAGGAGGAGGAGGAGGAGGAGGAGGAGGAGAGGAGGAGGAGGAGGAGGAGGAGGAGGGAAGAGGAGGAGGGGGAGGAGGAGGAGGAGCTGGAGGAGGAGGGGGAGGGGGGCCCACGGGGGAGGGGGCGCAGGCGCGGCGGGCCCGCGCGGGGGGGGGGGGAGCAGGAGCAGGGCGTGCGCCCACCAGGGGGGGGGGGGCCGACGCCCGGGGCAGGGCGCGGGAAGTGAGGGCGTGCCGCCCTGGGGGTGGGCAGCGCGCTCGACAAGGGCACCCGAGCGGCGCAGGGGACACACACAGCCAACCCGCAGAGCAAGGGTGCGCGATATGAGGATGCAGGGCCCCTGGGCGCCCACCTCGAAGCGCGTCGAGCGGGGCGCGGCCAACGAAAGCGTCCAAGGATGGACCCAGGAAGCAAGGATGCAAGGGTAATTATCCTTGGGAGGGATGCCTATGGCTTACTCTGCGTGTCGACTGTATGAAGGATAGGGCAGCGCCCCCCTTGGGGAGTGGGCACGCCAGGCAGGGCAGATGGCGAGGAAGGAAAGGAGACGTGCTACAATGGGGGGCAGCCCGCATGCCAGGAGCACCTGATCGGCACAAAGACTTGCGAAACAGACGGGAGCATCCTCCTTAGGTGGAGGACGCGCCCGGCAAGACGGGGAGCGAGAAAGGCAAGGGGGGCGAATCACCTTGGGGGCCAGCATGCTTCCCAGGAGCACCTGATCGGTGCAAGGTCTTGTGCTCGAGAAGCGGGTGCGTCCACCTTTGGGAGCAGCAGGCGCCAAGCCCGCGCGTCAGGAGAGTGCAAGAACCTGCATCCCAGAGGGAGCCCACCTTCGGGGGCAGGAGCCCCTGTCATAATCGGAAGTGTCCTGCAAGGTATGCGCACAGCGCTGGGAGCGGTCGCGCTGCTCCCCGTGCTGCTGCTGGAGTCCGTCATGCTGCTGACGATTTCGCTGCTGGAATCCGTCGTGCTGCTCACGGACGAGCTGCTGGGGCCCGTCGTGCTGCTCACGATGGTGCAGCTGGAGACGGTCCTGCTGCTCACGGTCGTGCTGCTGGAGTCCTTCGTGATGCTCACGATGCTGCTGCTGCTGCTGCTGCTGCTGATGCTGCTGGAGTCCGTCATGCTGATCCCAGTCGTGCTGCTGAAGTCCGTCGTGCCGCTCACGATGGTGCTGCTGAAGTCCACCGTGCTGCTCGCGATGGAGCTGCTAAGGCCCGTCCTGCTGCTCACAGCCGTGCTGCTGGAGTCCGTCATGCTGTTCACCGTCCTGCTGTTGGAATCTGTCGTTCTGCTCACGAGCCGCTTGGGCACGCCATGCTGCCCAACGCCGTGCTGCCGAAGTCCGACGTGCTGCTCGCGATGGAGCTGCTAAGGCCCGTCCTGCTGCTCACAGCCGTGCTGCTGGAGTCCGTCATGCTGTTCACCGTCCTGCTGTTGGAATCTGTCGTTCTGCTCACAAGCCGCTTGGGCACGCCATGCTGCCCAACGCCGTGCTGCCGAAGTCCGACGTGCTGCTCGCGATGGAGCTGCTAAGGCCCGTCGTGCTGCTCACGATGGTGCTGCTGACGTCTGTCACGCTGCTCGCGATCGTGCTGCTAAAGTCCGTCGTGTTGATCACGATGTCGCTGCTGAAGTCCATCATGCTGCTGACGGTCGTGCTGCTAGAGTCCGTCGTGCTGCTCAGAATCTTGCTGCTGATATCCGTCGTGCTTCTCACGATCGTGCTGCGGGAGTCCGTCGTGCTACTCCCGACGCTGCTGCTGCTGGAGTCCGTCGCTGCTGCATGTGATGCTGTTGCTGGAGTCTGTCCTGCTGCTCACGGACGCGCTGCCGGGGTCCGTCGTGCGGCTCACGATGGTGCTGCTGGAGCATGGTCGTGCTGCCGGAATCCGTCGTGCTGCTCACGGTCGTGCTGCTGAAGTCCGTCCTGCTGCTCGCGATGGTGCT
>CAUYUJ010016554.1:71743-76743 GCA_963575745.1 Prorocentrum cordatum | reverse complement strand
GAGGAAACATCAGCACACTGGGAAGGGATACGTGAGAGGGGCAGGCTGTGAGATATGGCGCAAGCACACCGAGCTGGTCGATCCCTCTCTCCCCCACTACGGCTGGGAACTTTTTGATACCGTGTCGCCACGGCGGCCCTGGCGACCCGCTGTGCCCTGCGAGCGGATAACGTGTCGCTCTGCTCCGCGGGGCGGGAGGCTCGGGAGAAAGCTCGGGACGTTGACGCCTCGGGACCGCGAAATGGATGGCGCGTCGCGCCGAGGCGTGGTGGGCCAGAACCGGCGGAGCGACTCGCTGGCCCAAAGTTCCCGACGGGGCCTTGGACAAGAATGTCGCAAGGATGCGAACCCCACCCGAGCCGAGCATTCAAACCGAACCCTCTCGGGCCGTTGGCCGAAGACTCGAAGTCGGGCTGAGCAGGCTCGGAAGAGGGGGGGCGTAATCTGGCGCTCGAACTCGCTTCGCGACTGGCGTCACTCACCCACCCCCACCTCCTCCGCCTCCTCCTCCACCTCCTCCTCCTCCTCCTCCTCCTCCTCCTCCTCCTCCTCCTCCTCCCCCTCACCCCCTCCTCCTCCGCCTCCTCCTCCCGCTCCTCCTCCTCCTCCTCCTCCTCCTCCTCCTCCTCCTCCTCCTCCTCCTCCTCCTCCTCCTCCTCCTCCTCCTCCCCGCACTCTCGCCCCCCGCCCTGGTCCTCGCGCGACCGACGTGTATACGCGCACCGCTCCTGGGCCCAGCATCGGCCTGCCCAGGACTCGGTGCCGGTGCATGGCCGCTCCTCGACTCTCGATCGGGAGCCAAGGTCGAGGGAGCTCGGGAAGTGGCACAGAGCTCGAGCTAGACAGTGCTTTCGCTTTCGTTTGGTTCTCGTGCTCCTTCGTGATGTCTTCGCTTTGCTGTGACACGACATCACAACGACCACTGTCTAGGACATCGCCAAAACACCGCCGAGCACGAACCCTGAAGTGGCAGGGGGGGAGAGGCAGTTCCTCCTGCGAGGGAGCCCACCAAAGGACGTGCGCGCCCAGCTGTGTACATGAGCACGGCCCCTCGACTCGCGAGACCGGCCGCGTGATACGAACATTCGCGCAAGGCGAACTCTCGAAACCAGCGTGAATCCATGAACGTGTACGTCCTTCTTTCGCTCCTGACCTGCCCCCTCCTGCGGCACCGACCTCCCCCCCCCCGCTCCTCCTCGGCGGCGGCCAGCTCGCGCTCGCGCTCGCGGAGGGCGCGCTCGCGCTCGCGCAGCGCGCGCTCCTCCGGGGCGCGGCGGGGTCGGCAGCGGCAGCGGCCGCGGAAGGGCCGCGCGCGGCGGCGGGCGGACAGGGAGGCGGGGGGGGATGGGATGGGGGATGGGGCGGGGAGGGACGAGAGGGCATGGCGGCGACCGAGGGGGGGAGGAGGTGAGCAGGGAGAGGGGGGAGGCAGGAGAGAGGAGGGGGAGGAGGGGGAGGAGGAGGAGGAGGAGGAGGAGGACGAGGAGGAGGGAGGAGCAGGAGGAGGAGGCAAGGAAGGAGGAGGAGGAGGAGGAGGAGGAGGAGGATTTTCACTGTATGCTGCTACAGACAGGCGGAGGAGGAAGAGGAGGAGGAGGAGGAGGAGGAGGAGGAGGAGGAGGAGGAGGAGGCGGAGGAGGCTCCTCCACCGCCTCCTCCTCCTCTTTCTGCCGCTGCTCCCCCGCCTCGGGATGAGCGATGGGGGGCAACAGCGGGGCAGGATATCGGAGGAGAGGGGAGGATCTGACAGGAGGGGGGGTGGAGAGGGAAGAGGAGGGGCGAGGAGGTCGGAGGGTGGCACTGGCCCAGGAAGATCTGCCGTCGGGGCGCTGACCTGAGGACCGACAAGTAAGGACCGAGGCCCCTGGAACGTCGATGCCCGAGCGGAATCCGAAGGCGAGCCTCGGGCAAGCAGCAACACACCTAAGGTACACGGAGCCTCGCCCGAACGACAAAGGGTCCTGGAACGCGGCTCCTGGAACGTCGATTCCTGGAAGGAGGCTCCTGGAACGTCGATTCCCGAGCGGAATCCGAAGGCAAGCCTCGGGCAAGCAGCAACACACCCCCTAAGGAACACGGAGCCTCGCCCGAACGACAAGGGTTCCTTCTTCTAGGGGAACAAAAAGCCACGTAAACATAGAAATTCGGAGGTCCGCGCGGATCTCTCGGATCGTCGCTGGGCCCCCCTCTCCCTGGCGTGCGGAGCGCGCCCTGGGCGGCGCCGGAGGCGCCGCAAAGGGGGCCCGCCCCAGCGCCGATCCGAGAAACCCGCGCGGACCTCCGAGCTCTTATGTTCATGTCGCTCTTCGCTCCCCCAACGTCGTGCAGCAAGGCGCACGACCCAGCCCCCAGGCACAGCAGGCGCCGAAGGGTGGCGGCCCAGGCGTGCTCTGCGGCCCCACGAGCGCCACAGGCAGGCGCCCCGACTGCACGGGCGCTTCCGTCCCCCATACAGGGGGGTTGTCGACGAAAAATCAAAAATGCCAGAAAAAACTCAAAATACCTAAAAAATGCTATACAATTAGCCTGGCGAAGGACCCAACCATATGCAGTTGTGGGTATCGCATTCGGGGGAGCCCCGTATGGGGCCACGAAACGCTGTACTGGGTGGGGGGGACGCATGCGAACTGCGCCACTGGGACCTTCGGTGGAGCTCCCTATGGGGCCACGAAACGCTGCCCTGGGTGGGGGGGAACGCATGCGAACTGCGCCACTGGGGCCTTCGGTGGAGCTCCCTATGGGGCCACGAAACGCAGCCCTGGGTGAGGGAACCGCATGCGGGCTGTGCCACTGGGACCTTCGGTGGAGCTCCCTATGGGGCTACGAGACGCTGCCCTGGGTGGGGGAACCGCATGCGGGCTGTGCCACTGGGACCTTCGGTGGAGCTCCCTATGGGGCTACGAAACGCTGCCCTGGGTGGGGGAACCGCATGCGGGCTGTGCCACTGGGCCTTCGGTGGAGCTCCCTATGGGGCTACGAAACGCTGCCCTGGGTAGGGGAACCGCATGCGGGCTGTGCCACTGGGACCTTCGGTGGAGCTCCCTATGGGGCCACGAAACGCTGCCCTGGGTGGGGGAACCGCATGCGGGCTGTGCCACTGTGACCTTCGGTGGAGCTCCCTATGGGGCCACGAAACGCTGCCCTGGGTGGGGGAACCGCATGCGGGCTGTGCCACTGTGACCTTCGGTGGAGCTCCCTATGGGGCTACGAAGCGCTGCCCTGGGTGGGGGAACCGCATGCGGGCTGTGCCACTGTGACCTTCGGTGGAGCTCCCTATGGGGCTACGAAGCGCTGCCCTGGGTGGAGGAACCGCATGCGGGCTGTGCCACTGGGACCTTCGGTGGAGCTCCCTATGGGGCCACGAAACGCTGCCCTGGGTGGGGGAACCGCATGCGGGCTGTACCACTGTGACCTTCGGTGGAGCTCCCTATGGGGCTACGAAACGTGTGAGGGGTGTGCCGAGAGCAGAGGCAAGGAGGGGGAGGATGGAGGAGGGCGAGGAGGGGGAGGAGGAGGAGAGGAGGTGGGACGCGGGGCGCTGTCTCTTCAAAACGAGGACCCAACACCACAGGATGGTTGGGAAAACATTCCCCCAACATGCCCCAAAAATGTTTGTGTCGTTCTTCGCTCCTCTAGACGAGGGCTCCTTCCGCGGCGCCCCGACTGCACGGGCGCTTCCGTCCCCCATACAGGGGGGCTTTCGACGAAAAATCAAACATGCCAGAAAGAACGCAAAATACCCCAAAAAATACAACAATTATCCTAGCGAAAGACCCAACCATAAGCAATTGTTGGTAACGCGTTGTGGGTGCCGCTTTCGGTGGGGCTCCATATGGCGGGGCCCCCCGAGCGTGCATTGGATCGGGGACCGCATCAATGCGGACTGCGCCACCGGGGCGGGCCTTCGGTGGAGCTCCCTATGGGGCTACGAAACGCTGCCCTGGGTGGGGGATCCGCATGCGAACTGCGCCACTGGGGCCTTCGGTGGAGCTCCCTATGGTGCCACGAAACGCTGCCCTGGGTGGGGGAAGCGCATGCGAACTGCGCCACGGGGGCTTTCGGTGGAGCTCCCCATGGGGCTACGAAACGCTGCCCTGGGTGGGGGAACCGCATGCGAACACCCCCACTGGGGCCTTCGGTGGAGCTCCCTATGGGGCCACGAAACGCTGCCATGGGTGGGGGAACCGCATGCGAACACCCCCACTGGGGCCTTCGGTGGAGCTCCCTATGGGGCCACGAAACGCTGCCCTGGGTGGGGGAACCGCATGCGAACACTCCCACTGGGGCCTTCGGTGGAGCTCCCTATGGGGCGACGAAACGCTGCCCTGGGTGGGGGAACCGCATGCGAACACCCCCACTGGGGCCTTCGGTGGAGCTCCCTATGGGGCCACGAAACGCTGCCCTGGGGTGGGGAACCGCATGCGAACACCCCCACTGGGGCCTTCGGTGGAGCTCCCTATGGGGCTACGAAACGCTGCCCTGGGTGGGGGAACCGCATGCGAACACCCCCACTGGGGCCTTCGGTGGAGCTCCCTATGGGGCCACGAAACGCTGCCCTGGGTGGGGAACCGCATGCGAACACCCCCACTGGGGCCTTCGGTGGAGCTCCCTATGGGGCCACGAAACGCTGCCCTGGGTGGGGGAACCGCATGCGAACACCCCCACTGGGGCCTTCGGTGGAGCTCCCTATGGGGCCACGAAACGCTGCCCTGGGTGGGGGGACCGCATGCGAACACCCCCACTGGGGCCTTCGGTGGAGCTCCCTATGGGGCTACGAAGCGCTGCCCTGGGTGGGGGAACCGCATGCGAACACCCCACTGGGGCCTTCGGTGGAGCTCCCTATGGGGCTACGAAACGCTGCCCTGGGTGGGGGAACCGCATGCGAACACCCCCACTGGGGCCTTCGGTGGAGCTCCCTATGGGGCCTCGAAACGCTGCCCTGGGCGGGGGAACCGCATGCGAACACCCCCACTGGGGCCTTCGGTGGAGCTCCCTATGGG
>CAUYUJ010016554.1:58589-71643 GCA_963575745.1 Prorocentrum cordatum | reverse complement strand
GCACCGTCTCTTCAAAACGAGGACCCAACACCACAGGATGGTTGGGAAAAAAACCCAACATATGCCCCAAAAATGTTTGTGTCGTTTTTCGCTCCTCTAGACGAGGGCTCCTTCCGCGGCGCCCCCCTACAGGGGGGGTTGTCGACGAAAAATTAAGAATGCCAGAAAAAAATCAAAATATCCTGGCGAAAGACCCAACCATGAGCAATTGTTGGTAACGCGTTGTGGGTGCCGCTTTCGGTGGGGCTCCATATGGGGCCACGAAGCGCTGCCTTGGATGGGGGAACCGCATGCGGACTGCGCCGCCGGGGCGGGCCTTCGGTGGAGCTCCCTATGGGGCTACGAAACGCTGCCCTGGGTGGGCGAACCGCATGCGAACTGCGCCACTAGGGCCTTCGGTGGAGCTCCCTATGGTGCCACGAAACGCTGCCCTGGGTGGGGGAAGCGCATGCGAACTGCGCCACGGGGGCTTTCGGTGGAGCTCCCCATGGGGCCACGAAACGCTGCCCTGGGTAAGGGAACCGCATGCGAACACCCCCACTGGGGCCTTCGGTGGAGCCCCCTATGGGGCTACGAAACGCTGCCCTGGGTGGGGGAACCGCATGCGAACACCCCCACTGGGGCCTTCGGTGGAGCTCCCTATGGGGCTACGAAGCGCTGCCCTGGGTGGGGGAACCGCATCGAACACCCCCACTGGGGCCTTCGGTGGAGCTCCCTATGGGGCCACGAAACGCTGCCCTGGGTGGGGGAACCGCATGCGAACACCCCCACTGGGGCCTTCGGTGGAGCTCCCTATGGGGCCACGAAACGCTGCCCTGGGTGGGGGAACCGCATGCGAACACCCCCCCTGGGGCCTTCGGTGGAGCTCCCTATGGGGCTACGAAACGCTGCCCTGGGTGGGGGAACCGCATGCGAACAACCCCACTGGGGCCTTCGGTGGAGCTCCCTATGGGGCAACGAAACGCTGCCCTGGGTGGGGGAACCGCATGCGAACACCCCCACTGGGGCCTTCGGTGGAGCTCCCTATGGGGCCACGAAGCGCTGCCCTGGGTGGGGGAACCGAATGCGAACACCCCCACTGGGGCCTTCGGTGGAGCTCCCTATGGGGCCACGAAACGCTGCCCTGGGTGGGGAAACCGCATGCCGACCACCCCCACTGGGCCTTCGGTGGAGCTCCTATTCCCTATGGGGCCACGAAACGCTGGCCCTGGGAGGGGAACCGCATGCGAACACCCCCACTGGGCTTCGGTGGAGCACCCTATGGGCTACGAAACGCTGCCCTGGGTGGGGGAAAACCGCATGCGACACCCCCACAGGGCCTTCGGTGGAGCTCCCTATGGGACCAGAAACGCGGCCCTGGGTAACCCCAAACCGCATGGCGAACACCCAATCTGGGGCCTTCGTGGAGCTCCCTATGGGAGCTCGAAGCGTGTGAGCTGCACCTGGTGGGGGAACCGCATGCGAACACCCCCACTGGGGCCTTCGGTGGAGCTCCCTATGGGGCTACGAAACGCTGCCCTGGGTGGGGGAACCGCATGCGAACACCCCCACTGGGGCCTTCGGTGGAGCTCCCTATGGGGCTACGAAACGCTGCCCTGGGTGGGGGAACCGCATGTGGACACCCCCACTGGGGCCTTCGGTGGAGCTCCCTATGGGGCCACGAAACGCTGCCCTGGGTGGGGGAACCGCATGCGAACACCCCCACTGGGGCCTTCGGTGGAGCTCCCTATGGGGCTACGAAACGCTGCCCTGGGTGGGGGAACCGCATGCGAACACCCCCACTGGGGCCTTCGGTGGAGCTCCCTATGGGGCCACGAAACGCTGCCCTGGGTGGGGGAACCGCATGCGAACACCCCCACTGGGGCCTTCGGTGGAGCTCCCTATGGGGCCACGAAACGCTGCCCTGGGTGGGGGAACCGCATGCGAACACCCCCACTGGGGCCTTCGGTGGAGCTCCCTATGGGGCTACGAAACGCTGCCCTGGGTGGGGGAACCGCATGCGAACACCCCCACTGGGGCCTTCGGTGGAGCTCCCTATGGGGCCACGAAACGCTGCCCTGGGTGGGGGAACCGCATGCGAACACCCCCACTGGGGCCTTCGGTGGAGCTCCCTATGGGGCTACGAAACGCTGCCCTGGGTGGGGGAACCGCATGCGAACACCCCCACTGGGGCCTTCGGTGGAGCTCCCTATGGGGCCACGAAACGCTGCCCTGGGTGGGGGAACCGCATGCGAACACCCCCACTGGGGCCTTCGGTGGAGCTCCCTATGGAGCCACGAAGCGCTGTAATGGGTGGGTGAAACGCAGAGAGGAGGGAGGAGAGGGAGGAGGAGGGAGGAGGAGGGGGAGGAGGAGGAGGAGGAGAGGAGAGGACGCGGGCACCGTCTCTTCAAAACGAGGACCCAACACCACAGGATGGTTGGGAAATACGGGAAAATACTCCCAAAATGCCAGAAACATGTCAAATACCCAAAATATACAACAAAAAGTGCCCCAAAAATGGTTGTGTCGTTCTTCGCTTCCCATAGACGAGGGCTCCTTCCGCGGCGCCCCGACTGCACGGGCGCTTCCGTCCCCCATACAGGGGGGCTTTCGACGAACAATCACAAATGCCAGAAAAAACTCAAAATACCAATTTTTTTAATGTTTGTGTCGTTCTTCGCTCCTCATGGACGAGGGCTCCTTCCGCGGCGCCCCGACCGCCACGGGCGCGCCGCCGCTCCGGGGGCGGGGCGGCCCCCGCCGGCACGGGCCGCGGGCGGGCCTCCGCGGGGGGCCTCCGCGGGCCCGGGCGGCGCCGGCCGCCCTGGCCCGCGGCGCGGGGCCCACGGGCCGCCCGCGGCGAGGCCCCTCCGGGCGGGGCTGCGGCCCCGAGGGGCGGAAAGGCCTGCGGGTCGCCTCCGCGGGCACGCCCAGGGGACACACATGGACATACTAATACTACATGTCCTCCTTGGAGGCGCGCGTCCGACCCGAACATATAGTATACCCATCTTGTAGTATATCGTTTCCCGAGCGGTGTGGCCGGAAAGCGCCCACCACGACGCATATACTACAAGATTTCTCGGTGCGCGTGTCGCCCCTGGGGGGGCGACGAACACATAGTATACGTATGTTTGGGGGACGCCGAGCCCAGGGCCAGGGCCCCTGGTCGATCCTGCCAGTAGCCATATGCTTGTCTCTGGCATGCCTCGGCGTGCCAGGGCTCGGTGGTTGAGTACAAACCTGGTCGATCCTGCCAGTAGTCATATGCTTGTCTCAAAGGTTAAGCCATGCATGTCTCAGTATAAGCTTCCTTACGGCGAAACTGCGAATGGCTCATTGAAGCAGTTATAGCTTATTTGATGGCCCCTTTGCCGCGCGCACCAGGGGTGCATATGGGGGGAGGGGGGGAAGGCTTCCCAGAAGGGGGCTGCTTCCTGGAAGGCGCGGGCCTGACGTCTGCAGGCGAGGCCCGCCCTCTGAGAAGCGGGGGTGCTTCTGAGAAGCCTTCCTCCTCCCCCTGCCCCCCCCTCTGCGCGTGGCCAAGTGTCGCAGAGTAAGCTCTGATCAGTTGCAGCGCTGGCGCTTGTCGTCATGTGCTGCTGGATTCTCTGGTTGACTGCTTGAGTGCAAGACTGCTGTCTCTGGCATGCCTCGGCGTGCCAGGGCTCGGTGGTTGAGTACAAACCTGGTTGATCCTGCCAGTAGTCATACGCTTGTCTCAAAGGTTAAGCCATGCATGTCTCAGCATAAGCTTCTATACGGCGAAACTGCGAATGGCTCATTGAAGCAGTTATAGCTTATTTGATGGCCCCTCGGCCGCGCGCACCAGGGGTGCATATGGGGGGAGGGGGGAAGGCTTCCTAGAAGGGGGCTGTTTCCTGGAAGGCGCGGGCCTCACGTCTGCAGACGAGGCCCGCGCCCTCTGAGCAGCAGGGGTGCCTCTGAGAAACCTTCCTCCTCCCCCTACCCTGAAGTCGGGCTGTCCCCCTACAGGGGGATTTTGAACGAAAAATGGAACATAATAAAAAAAGTACTCCCAAAATGCTCGACGATAATCAAAAAATCGTCCCCTGGCTATTTTTTGACTATTTTTGAACACTCCTCCTGTAGAGGGACAGGTCCGACTTAAACCCACCCCCCTTCTGCGCGTGGCCAAAGCACGCCCAAGGCCAAGGCCCCGCCGATCGCCATCGCCTCTGGATGCCAGAGCCGCCGCCGCGGCGACGACGGTCAACTCCAGGAGCAGCACAAGGGCTCCTCGGACCTGCCAGTCCATCGGATGTTTTGCTGAATCTGGGTCGGTTGAAACTTTGTTTCTCAACACTCAACCATTCGTTAGAGCTCTAATGTTTTTGTCCCGTGATCTTCGATCTTATTCCCGCTCGCCATCTTGATCTCAGGTCGATCCGGTGGATACTACTATCAACAAGCACTGGGGCGGGATCGGGTGTTGAGTGTCATCTTACAAAGGGGGGCGGCATGATCCTGCGCAAGCGGACCGCCGCGCATCAGGGAGGGCCAGCCGTGTGCCTGAGACCTCTGCTCGCCAGTGTGTCTGTGGCAATGCTCCGGTGCCTCGAGCAGTAGGGCGGCGCTCAAGATGTGGGCGTGCTGCGCCATCAAAAAAGGTTTTCGAGCTCAGGGCGAACGCATCGCCAATATGCGCGACGATGAGCTTCCGTCCCGCTTGGCCATCTGCAACGTTGGTCGAGATGGAGGCATGGACAGGGTGGTCGGCACGAGCCTGCTCCCGAGGCTGGTACAATCGACCGAACAATATGAAACACCGCCCACTGCGAATTCGCACCGTCGACACTGCGAGTTCGCCCCGTGTTCAAGCCTCGGAAATGTTTCCAGCACCAGCGAACACGACTGCCCACTGTTGCGGACAGCGCACCAGGGACAACGATGACGAGAAAGAAGTGAGCGGGCAAGACAAGTCCATTTCACAAAGATGGAGCAGCGCCAAGGTGCCAACACAGAAGAGCCATGAACAAGGACGGCAAGCGAACACTACCGTTGCTTTCCAAAATTAAAAAAAAAAAAAACGCCCATTTCTACGTCCCCAAATCCAAAGTTCGGGGCGCCCGACACGGGGGCGTGCGAGTCGCCTCGATAAAAAGGAGGCCCACGGTTGCAAACCGCGGCCTGCGCCACGAGGCGAACATTGAGATTGGGGGCGTGGGGGGCGCTTTTGCGCCATCTTCTAGTCGTTGTTAGTTACCTGTCGGGAGCGGCCAGGAGGGGGGTGTCCAAGAGGGGGGGGGGTGCAAATCATGACTGGCGGCACGTGCGCGGCCCAGCGGGGGGGCCAGGGACGTAACGAGACAAGAAGAGGCGCCATGAAATCTGGGGAAATATCATGGCCCCCGCCATGATATCCACCCCCCCCTGTAGTCATCACCCCCCTCTTTGCCGCCCCCGATCTTATAGAACGAGTCGCGTGCTTCGGGCTAGATGGTGCGGGGGATGCAGCGAGGCATGCGCAGGCTGGAGCCCTCTCGGTGAGACGACCTGGCCGGGGACTGCATCCGGTCCTCCCTCTCCTCGCTTCTCCCTCTCCTCGCTTCTCCCTCTCCTCGCTTCTCCCTCCGCCCCCCCTAGTCATCACCCCCCTTCCCAGACCCCCGACGTCATGATTTTTTCATGACGTCGACCCCCCGAGGTCTCGACCCATTCCCCGGGACCGGCTTTTCGTCCCGAGTCGTTTTTGGACGGCCCCGAGGGCCGGCAAGGGCCGCCAAAGGCAAAAAACAGTGAAAAACCTCCCGTCGAGATTTCTTCCTAACTCGAGGGGGCCTGGGTTTGCCGCCCCCGATGTACCTGGGCGCGTCTTCCTCGACGCCGCCGGCAGCGCCGGCGGCCTGCAAGCGGATGTCAGAGCCCCGAATCATCAGGGGTAACTCGGGTCAGGGATAACTCGGGTTCGTTTTTCGGGAGTCCGAACCCGAATTACCCCGGACCCGAGTTACCCCGGATATTTCGGGCGTCCAGAGCCCCGAATCATCAGGGGTAACTCGGGTCAGGGATAACTCGGGTTCCTTTTTCGGGAATCCAAACCCGAGTTACCCCGGACCCGAGTCACCCCGGATAACTCGGGCGCCCAAGGATGCCCTGCGCCGAGGCGTGAACACCGGCGCGCCCCCCCTCGGGCGGCGGAGGAGCAGCGACGGGGCCGCGGCGTACCGAGCGCATACCGGGCGAGCGGGGCCGCGCGCGCAGGAAGGGGCCCAGGGGCACAGGAATGCACAGGCACAAATAAGAGCCCAGACCCCCTCGAGTTATGAAAAAATCACGACGGGAGGTTTTTCACTATTTTTGGCCTCTGGGGGCCCTTGCCGGCCCTCGGGAGCGTCACAAAACGACTCAGGACGACAAACCGGTCCCGGGGAATGGGTCGAGACCTCGGGGGGTCGACGTCATGAAAAAATCATGACGTCGGGGGTCTGGGTGGACACAAATAAGAGGGTTCCCCCTATGTTTTCCCGTATGTTCTGGGCCCCCAAGAGCCCCCCCCCAAGAGGCCCTGGGGTCCCCCAAGACGCCGCCAAGGAGCCCCAAGAGACTCCCAGGAGGTCCCCAAGAGGCCCTAAAGAGGGCTCCAGGGCCGGCGGAATGAGCGAAGCGATCAAATATAAGAGGATTCCCCCTATATTTTCCCATATCTTCTGGGCCTTTGTCTTCCCCCCCCCACTTCCCACGTCTCGCATCTTTTCTGGGAGATCGACGATTCCTTGTGTCTGTGTGTGTTTTTTCCCTCCAGAGTGTGTTCGGTGAGCCGTCCGCACCACAGGTGACTACCTACCAGGCCACCCCAACCTCACCCACAGACCAGCATTCCGGGTTTGGGGCGGGGGGGTACGGGCTCCACCTGTGGTTCTTCACTGTTCCCCGACGCCTCCACCCCCACACTGGAAGTGTAGGGCAAACTTGGGCCTTCGCGTTGGGTTGGGGTGGTTTGGTGGATGACGAAGAAGACCACAACAAGCGGGGCAGGAACGGACAGGACAAAACGCCCGCCGAGCATGCAGCATGCTCGCCCGAACGCTGGCGCTGCCAGCGTCACGACCACTGGCCCGCCTGAGCAAAGCATAGTGTCAGCGATCCGACTGAAGCTGTACGCAAGAATATGCACAAAAAGGCCGTGCAAGGCTCAGCAATATGCACGAAAAGACCGTTCAAGGCTCAGCCGCGCGGAAGTTCCGACAGCACCACGGTGGGCTTACGGGCGAAGAACTGAGCGCCATGTGGCTGAGAGCCTCGGTGAAAACTAGGAGAGTCCGAACCAGCTGGCCGCGCACTTGCAATGCCGGTCGCCCCCCGGAGGGCAGAGTGAGAAGAGGTACAATACAGAGGAGCCCCTCAGAACCACTTCCTGTGAAGGATGGTGGGGTCGATTTCATCATACTCGCCATTCAACATTCACATCTGCTGGACGGTTCTCAACGAAGAGAAAGCGGATCTGCCAATGCACTTCCGACCCCATGGAAAATAATGATGCCGTCGGATAGGACCATTTCGTCCCGTCACCAGTGACAACATCTCCCGACAGCTAGCGACTACTCTGCCATAGCTTGGCATAGAGATCCGCTTGGATGTCGACGCCGCACTTCGTGATGAACTGGACGCGGATGCCGCTGGCCTCCTTGCCACCGAAGCTAAGCTGGAATAACACATCGGTCCAGCGGCAAGGTTCACTGCCCGCTGTGAAAGTGTTGTCGTCCAGACGCTCATAAGTCTCCTTCTTGTCCGAGTACTCCGTGGCAGCCTTCGTCTCCATCTCAAAGTCCAGGGCGATATAGCAGAGTTTCTCCTTGGCGTCGCGCACGAGTTCCCGCTTCGCTGTGATGGTGAACTAGTCCAGGTAGCAGCGCTCACTTAGGATAATCAAGTGCTACGCGAGGTTGCTGCCAGCTAGGTCGCGGCAAGCGAGGTTGAGAGCAACCAGTCACTACCATGGCAAAGGATGCGTGCGAACGAGAGACACGCAAGTGCGCAAGTGCTCTTGGAGAGCCACGAACGCATGCACGTGCCTCAGCTGATGGTTACGGTGGGGAGCTTTTGCTTAGCGTGTCGCGGCGGCGACCCCTGCGACACGCCACGCCTAGCCGATAACGTGTCGCTCTGCGCAGTGGGACGGGTATAGGCTGGGGAAAGCTTGCGACGCTGCTGCCTCAAGACCCGGACGTGCTCCGCGTGCCACGCCAGATCGTGGTGGACCAGAACCGGCGACGCGGCACGCCAAGCAAACGCTCCTGACCGCAGAAGGTGAAGGGCGGCAGGAGGAGGAGCCCCTGATGATGTGGGGCTCTGGGCGCCCGAATTATCCGGGGTAGCTCGGGTCCGGGGTAAGTCGGGTTTGGATTCCCGAAAAAGGAACCCGGGTTAGCCCTGACCCGAGTTACCCCTGATGATGTGGGGCTCTGGACGCCCGAGTTATCTGGGGTAGCTCGGGTCCGGGGTAAGTCGGGTTTGGATTCCCGAAAAAGGAACCCGAGTTAGCCCTGACCCGAGTCACCCCTGATGATGTGGGGCTCTGGGCGCCCGAGTTATCCGGGGTAGCTCGGGTCCGGGGTAACTCGGGTTTGGATTCCCGAAAAAGGAACCCGGGTTAGCCCTGACCCGAGTTACCCCTGATGATGTGGGGCTCTGGACGCCCGAATTATCCGGGGTAGCTCGGGTCCGGGGTAACTCGGGTTTGGATTCCCGAAAAAGGAACCCGAGTTAGCCCTGACCCGAGTCACCCCTGATGATGTGGGGCTCTGGGCGCCCGAGTTATCCGGGGTGACTCGGGTCCGGGGTAAGTCGGGCTTGGATTCCCGAAAAAGGAACCCGAGTTAGCCCTGACCCGAGTCACCTCTGATGATGTGGGGCTCTGAGCACGGCAGCCCCCCAGGCTGGCCATCGCTCGGACGTCCATTCCCTGTGTTTTTGTTTCGGTTTCGTGCGTGTTTTTTTTTGCCACATGATCCAGGATGCTCCTCGGTGGTCCTCGCCGACGGAAAAAAAGGCACACGTCCGAGCGATGCCAAGCAGGCCGACGGGAATGCGCCTCCCCGCCGGTCCTAAGGGGGCCGGCGCCGGGGTCGTCTGCACTGCTCGGTGGGCGCATAGGCGCCCGGCGCACGCGCCCCGAGCTCGTGTGCCGAGGGACCCAGACCCCCGACGTCATGATTTTTTCATGACGTCGACCCCCCGAGGTCTCGACCCATTCCCCGGGACCGGTTCTTCGTCCTGAGTCGTTTTTTGACGGTCCCGAGGGCCGGTGAGGGCCCCCAAAGGCCAAAAATAATGAAAACCCCCCCGTCGTGATTTTTTCATAACTCGAGGGGGTCTGGGGAGGGCGCGCGCGCAGCCCGCTGGAGGCGGAGGGGGGCGGGCGGGGTCCTGCCCGCCCCAGCCCCCGTGCTCCGCCGCGCTCTCCCGGTCGACGTCCTGGCGGGCGAGCGGCGGGGGCGCGGGACGGCAAGGGGGGCGGGAAAGGGACGCAGAGGAGGGGGGGGGGAGGAGGCGAGGGAGGGGGAGCCAAGGGCAGAGGGACCAACGAGGAGGACTGGGGGAGGAGGAAGGCGAGGAGGAGGAGGGGGAGGAGGAAGGGAGGAGGAGGAGGAGGAGGAGGAGGAGGTGGAGCAGAGCAAACGCATCGGCGATGCTGCAATACACCCTCGCGTCCCACGGCCCCCCCCCCCCCATGCAACCCTTCAGGCTTCCCAGACCCCCGACGTCATGATTTTTTCATGACGTCGACCCCCCGAGGTCTCGACCCATTCCCCGGGACCGGTTCTTCGTCCTGAGTCGTTTTTTGACGGTCCCGAGGGCCGGTGAGGGCCCCCGAAGGCCAAAAATAATGAAAAACCTCCCGTCGTGATTTTTTCACAACTCGAGGGGGTCTGGGTCTGTCACTACAAAAAAAGCGCCCCCATGAAAATGCCAGCACCAGCCGGGCCTCCCCCTCTGGCGGGGGCCCCGCTCCGAGAACGAGGCGCCCTGCGCTCTGCCGGCGCGCAGTCAGGGAAAGGCAGACGAGCATCCACAGAGTTCGGCGAGGGGTCCAGCGAGCTCCCCCCTTTCTGGAAGGGCCCGCCCCCCGATCCGTGCAGGCATGAAAAACACATATGTGCACGCGCGGCCGTGGACGTTAGACAAATTTGCACTTGTGGTCGTGACAGCTCCATTTTGAAACCAATGTACACGCGCGGTCGTGGACGTTGGACAAATTTGCACCTGTGGTCGTGACAGCTCCATTTTGAAACCAATGTGCACGCGTGGTCGTGAACGTTAGACAAATTTGCACTCGTGGTCGTGACAGCTCCATGTTGAAGCCAATGTACACGCGCGGTCGTGGACGTTAGACAAATTTGCACTTGTGGTCGTGACAGCTCCATTTTGAAACCAATGTACACGCGTGGTCGTGAACGTTACACAAAATTACACTTGTGGTCGTGACAGCTCCATTTTGAAAAAGAGAGCCTCCCTGGATCCGTGCAGCCCGACATGCACTGAAGTCACGGGCTCTGTGGCATTAGCGAAGTCGCAGATGACAGCTCCATTTTGAAACAAAGCAGTCCTCTGCCCTCCTAAGCGTTGCATTTAAAGCAACACATGCGCGCGGCGTTAAGGCGAGAGCCCCATTTTGAAAACGACCAGTGCTCAATCCTTGAAGCTGCTGCAAGATGCTTAAACGAATCTCCGCGGCGCTAATGTGGGAGCCCCACATTGAGAAAAGATCCGCCCTCCACCAGTGCAGCTACTTCAACGTGTACACGGATGCGCCTGGCGCTGAAGAGAGATAGCTTCAGTTTGAAAACGACCCTCCTCTATCTCTGAGGCTGTTGTGAGAACTTAAACGAATGCAGTCGGGCTTGATTGGAGAGGACGGGCGAGACGACACAAGACCCTTCCGAGGGCCACGCTGCCACTGGAATGCAGAAGGCATGGGTCGCCGCGGAGCACAGGACACAAGGGTACCCTGGATGTGGCATGGTCGACCTACCAATCAAGCCCGACTGTGTGCACGGTGCTGAAGCGACAGCCGCACGATGAGAAGGAACCGCACTCCACCTCTGAAGCTGCTGCACACCTGTGAGGCGAGCGCGCGCGGGGCCCAAGCGTGAACACACACCTTGAAAACGCCCCCCCTCCCTCCACCCGTGAGGCTGCTGCAAACCTCTCAGATGCAGGTGCGCGGCGCCGATGCGAGAACCAAATGTCGAGAACGACCCGCCCGCCATCCGTGACGCGGTTGCCAGCGTTTTCAAAGACATGCGCGCGGCGCGGAAGCGACAGCTTCGCTTTGACGAATACAACAGCAGCGCCCTATATCAGTGAAGCTCTTGTTTTTGTTTGAGACGCACGTGCGCGGCGCTAGGGTGAGAACCACAGTTTGAGAAGGAACCGCACTCCATCACTGAAACCGTTGCACGCTCCAAGTTTCAGGGGCATGAGTTCTGAAGAAATCTCAGGCGAAACACTCGGCCCGTACTATCAACACGCCTGGGGGTGGGACAGGGGAGGAGCTGTCTACCAAGAAGTAGGATGGGAGAGAAAACGACATCTCCTCTTCCTCCGCCACGCCCTTGGAAAAGCAGGGGGGAGAGAAGGACGAGGAATGAGCGGGGAGGAGAAGACCCGCGGGCACTGGGGCTGCGCTACCAGGCGTGTCGGCAGGGCGGTCTGGGCGCCGCGCTCAAGGCTTCCTCCCCACTCAGGAACCCGAGCGCTGACACTTCTGCAGCCGCTGCGCGGCTGGGGCACAGGCCATGTTCGAAGCGTGGCGCGCACTCGTCTTGCAGTCCTCGAGCACCTTCGCGCACGGAGGGCAGGTCGCGCGCAAGCGAGATGTGGCCATCGCCCGAGCGCCACGCACATCTGTCTTCACAGCTCTCGGCACTTACGCGGGCGGGGCACCACGCGACGAAAGAGCCATACGCCCAAGCCTTCGGCGAGGACCGTAAAGAACACATGGAGAATTGAAGCGTCAGCGCAGAAAACACTAGCCTGCAACGCCTCCGTGCGGGCCTGCGCACGCATGCCTGTGCGCACCCAGCGACAGCGCACCATGTAGCAAGATGTGTCCCTGCTCGCGTGCGCCTGGTCTTTGCAGAGGGGGGGGGGGCGGAAGAGGGGGGAGGGGAGAAGGAACGTAGGAAGACGAGGCAAGAGGGCGGCACAGCATACAATCTGCCATGTGTGGCTGGTTAGTGGCAGGGCGCTCAAGATAAAAAAAGAAACTCAAAGGCACGTTCTGGGTCTAGCCCCAGCCTTCTAGCGAACCAAGGCACGACTCCTTCCCAGTTGGATGGGCCCTACACGTGCTCCAAAAAAGTGCTCGTCGGATGCAGCATGGCGAAGTACCGTTGCACAGGCAAGGTGCCTCTGCTTCAGGGAGGCTGTCGCCGAACGGGCATGGCCATCTCGAAGTGCAAGCTGCCTCAGAAACTCTTGTTTCGAAATGCTGCCACACTCCCAACATCATCAGCTGATGCCTCCGTGATTGCGCCGTGTATGGTTGCTGGCCTAAACGTTGGCGTGCCTCTGGTTTGCAACATGCACAAAGACAGCCTGGGGGATGTGGCGTGTCTTTCGCAAACATCTGGCTTGAACACCGTCGGACCTCTTCCGCTCAACTTTGCTCCGCTACACCGTGTTCTGAAAATGCATGCTTTCGAATCGTGGATGTCACTTTAAAGCCGAACGTCCGTGTGAGATATCCTCGGCCCTCATGGTCAGGACACTTCGGTTGCGCAACAGCAAGTTACACGGGTGGAGGACGGCGCCATTTCATACCGGGACTCCTGCTCAAGACGTCCTCCCCATGCCTGATCCCGAACGCTGACAAGCGCAATAGTTACACGGGTGGGGCGCATGTCATTTTCAAGCTGCCACTCTCGCCTAGGCGCCGCCCACATTCATCTGCCACACTGCCGCCACGAATGGGGACCAGGTCGCTGTCAACGTGTGATTATCGCGTTTGCGCCGCGCACATCCATCTTTTAGTATTCCCGCACTTCCTCGGATGGGGCCCACGCCAGTTTTGAACGGAAACTCCGCGTGAGGCAAATTACTCCGG
>CAUYUJ010016554.1:38589-53589 GCA_963575745.1 Prorocentrum cordatum | reverse complement strand
CGCACGCATGCGTGTGCGCGCGCATGCGTGCGTGCTCGACGCCGGCGCCGCGGGGAAGGGCAAAAGCCGGGGAGCGCGGAGGAGGAGGAGGAGGAGGAGGAGGAGGAGGAGGAGGAGGAGGAGGAGGAGGAGGAGGAGAGGGGCCCATATCTGGGCCCACAGCGGCGCGCTGCCTCCGATCGACGCCGGCCACGGCCTGCCCTCCTGTGCTTTCAAACATCAGACAGAGTGTTGGCCATCAGACCTGGTTGATCCTGCCAGTAGTCCTTTGCGTGTCTCGAAGATTAAGCCATGCATGTCTCAGTATAAACTTCTATGCGGCGAAGCTGCGAATGGCTCATTCAGACAGTGATAGTTTATTTGATGGTCATTCGTTACATGGATAACTGTGCTAATTGTCGAGCTAATACATGCGCCCAAACCCGACTTATGGGAAGGGTTGTGTTTACCCATGAGCATGTCTTGCGCTGCGTCCCGCATCAATGCTTGATACTCCCTCGGGCCCAGAAGCGGTCCCTGGAGGCCGACGTCGAGAACAAAACAAAGGCAGCGAGCGAAGGAACTCACACCGTCGGAGGTCTGGATGCACGTCGCGGTGACCTCTGAGAATAGAGGCCTCCCAGATGGGGTCTGAGTGAGCTGGGTCGTAGGATTGCGCCGCATCGAAAGTACATCGCCGATGCATTGGCGATGCATCAGCGACATCGGCGATGCATCGGCGACGTTGACGTGGACAAAAACGAGCACAGATCGAGTCGCATCGGCGACACACACAAACACATACATATTTTTATATATATACATACATACACACAAGATTTGAAGGCTCGCTGCGCTTCGCCTTCTAATACTTATCCTTGCACTGCTGTGCCTCTAGCGACGCTGCGGTCCAGATCGTCGTCGTCGTCGCCGCCGCCGCCGTCGGCGTCGTCGTCGTCGTCGTTGTCGTCGTCGTAGTCGTGGGCTGTGGGGAGGAGGCGGTGGGCTCCCGAGACCAAAAGAAAACCACGTATCAAATTGTGGTTCCCCGGACCCTGGATGCCTGTCGTGGGATCTCTTTGGGGCCCCCTAGGTGTGTCCTGGGGCCCCTCGGTGTCTCTGGGGAGCTTGGATGGCAGTCTCTGGTTTGGGGCCTTTTCAGAAGGCAGCGCAGGCGGAAGCCTTGTCGCACGGAGGCCAGTGGTGGGGTCTTCTTGGACCGTCCAGGAGTCTCGTGGGTGCTTGTGGGAAGCTGGTGACAGCAGTGTAGGGTCTGGGGTTATGTTGATCCCACCGTACTTAAGGACCACATCCCAGAAATAATGTCGAGCACCCAGAAAAGTGTCGAAAGAGTGTCGAAACAGTGTTGAAACAGTGTCGGACGAGTGTCTCCCAGGGCCCGACACGCGAAAACCCCAGAGCTTCGGTACGTTTTCTGGTGCCCGAAATTCTTTTCGGTGGCCGAAGCTAAAGTAGGTTGGAACAGCATAAGTCTGGGGTATGTTGTAGGTCCTCTCGAGATTTCCGTGGGCCCCTGAGACGAAAGGAAAATTGCGCATCAAATTGTGGTTCCCCGGACCCTGGCTGCCTGTCGTGGGCCCTCTTTGGGGCCCCCTTGGTTTGTCTTGGGGCCCTTGGGTTTCTCTGGGGAGCTGGTGATAACAGTCTCTGGTCTGGGGCCTTGCAGAAGGCAGCGGAGGAGGAAGACAACGAACTGCAGGATGAGTAAGAGGAGCAGGAGGAGCAAGAGCAGGAGGAGGAGGAGGAGGAGGAGGAGGAGGGGGCGGAGAAGGAGGAGCAGAGGGAGGGGGGGGAGGAGGAGGAGGAGGAGGGGGAGGAGGAGGAGAAGGAGGATAATGAGAAAAGGATGATGATGAGGAGGAGGAGGAGGAGGAAGAGGAGGAGGGGGAGGAGGGGAGAAGATTTCCGAAGAGTTGGTGTCGAGAGTGACATTGGAACCTTCTTGGACTTTCTTGGGAATCTCTTCAGAGACTCGTGACAGGAGAGTTGATGAAGCTGAAACAGTGGGACGTTAATGAAGTTGGCCTCTGTAGGCATGATTGGGGATCCGCTTGGGGCCCTTTTCTGGTCATCTAGGCGCCCTCTTGGGCTGTCCTGGAGCCCTCTACGGCCGTTTTGGGACGACGACGACGACGACGACAGCGACGACGACGACGATGACGACAAGGACGACGACGACGACGGCGGCGACGACGACGGCGGCGACGACGACGACGACGACGAACGAAACTCGGCGACGACAACTGGCCGCCCGGGGTCGTTTTGGAGCCATCTTGGGAGGCTTTGGAGCGTGCTTGACGCTGACCTGGAGGCGTCCAGGGCTCCTCATGGGAGCACCTGGACAGCTCGCTCGGAGCTCGTGGCAGGTCTCTCGGGGGCCTCCTGGAAGCACTTCGGAAGCCGCTCGGGGCCCGGACGGTTCGTCCGGAGCTCGCGGCAGGTCTCTCGGGGGCCCCCTGGAAGGACTTCGGAAGCCGCTTGGGGCCCGGACCGGCGTGCCCGTTGGGGGGCGTTTGGGGGGCTCTTGGGGACCGCTCGGGGGCTTCTTGGAGGGCTCCCAGAGGCCCCCACGTTCGTGGGGAGCCTCTTGGTGACCTCCAGGGCCTTTCTTAGGGCCTCGGGGCCGAGGGCCCGAAAAGTCCGTTCGGATGCCTCGTCTGGGCTCTCTCTCGGAGCCGTCTTGGGGCCCTTTTTGGGGCCGTTTTGGATGCCTCTGGGGCTGTCTTGGTGCCCGTTGGGAGCTGTCTCGGGGCTGTTTCGGGGGTTTCTTGGGCGGTCTTGGGGCGATCTTGGGGGCCTCTTGGGCTGTCTTGGAGCGTCGGGAAACCGAAAAGGCGATACCCAAGCAGATCTTCCAGAACCTACGAACAAAAAAATAACCATTTTTGCCTCTTGGGCTTCTTGGGGCGTCTTGGAGGCGTCTTGGAGGCGTCTTGGGCCGTATTGGGACTATCTTGGGCGTCGTGGAGCGATCTTTGTGCGTCTCGTGACTCTCTTGGAGGATCTTGGGGGCAGGTCTCTTGGAGGCCTCCTGGAAGCATTTCGGAAGCCTCTTGGGGCCCGGTTCGGTGCCTGTTGGGGGCCGTTTGGGGGGCTCGGGGACCGCTCGGGGGCCTCTTGGGAGTCTCGTGGGGGCCCCTGGGAGCCTCTTGGGGGCCTCAAGGGCGCTTCTTGGCGCCTCCTGGGGGCCTCTTGGGGCCAAAGCCCGAAAAGTCCGTTCGGATCCCCCGTCTGGGCTCTCTCTTAGAGCCGTCTTGGGGCCCATTTGGTGGCTGTCTTGGTGCTCGTTGGGGCCGTCTTGCGGCTGTTTCAGGGGTTTCTTGGGCGGTCTTGGGGCGATCTTGGGGACCTCTTGGGCTGTCTTGGAGCGTCGGGAAGCCGAAACGGCGAGACCCAAAGAACTCATCCAGAGCCTACGAACAACAAACCAACCATTTTTGCCTCTTGGGCTTCTTGGGGCGTCTTGGAGGCGTCTTCGAACTATCTTGGGCGTCGTGGAGCGATATTTGTGCGTCTCGTGACTCTCTTGGAGGATCTTGGGGGCAGGTCTCTTGGGGGCCTCCTGGAAGTATTTCGGAAGCCTCTTTTTTTGACACAAGCAGTAAGTACGCAATGATGGTCACAATGATCATCGCCATATGTCGTCGCCGCTAGCGTCACTGAATGATTTCACGGATGAAGGCTGCACTGGTGTCGAAGTCATCGGCGTCTATGTTCTTCATGGCGCAGGCGTGGTGCATTGGCATCAGCTTGAGTTGAGCTGCAACCGCAGCAATGCACAAAAGCGCGACAATGTCTGAAACATGAGCGCTCGCTCACAACGAAACACAATCTTCTGAATATTGCACCGAGTCTGTCAACCGAACACTTCCAGCCGCGCGCGCGTGTGGTGTGTGAACGTGTGAAACGTGTGGGAAGTGCAAATGTGTGCCAATGTGTGCGAATGTGTGTAACTGCACGAATGCAGGAATGTCTACTGTATGCGTGCCTGCGTGTGGCAGCAGCCATTTCGGCCCAACGATTGCTTGCATTGCTCGATACGGCCATCCTTCACACGAGCTCCGTAGGCGCGCGCCTTACGACAGCGAGAAGTGACTACGTCATTATCCGACTCACCAAGCACCGAGTCGGGGCAACGACTTAGCAGTCCGAGCCCGCATCTTGGAGCGGTGGCGCTTCGTGCGCACCAAGCGCGTCGACGACGAGCACAGCCGCCTCTAGCGGGACAGACACAAGCTGCACCTGGAAAACCAGCCCTTCTGCTGGGATGACAGTGCTGTTGAACCCAGTATGGGCCGAAGCATTGCGGAAGCCTCTTGGGGCCCGGTTCGGTGCCTGTTGGGGGCCGTTTGGGGGGCTCTTGGGGACCGCTCGGGGGCCTCTTGGGAGTCTCGTGGGGGCCCCTGGGAGCCTCTCGGGGCCTCAAGGGCGCTTCTTGGCGCCTCCTGGGGGGCCCGTCGGGGCCAAAGCCCGAAAAGTCCGTTCGGATCCCCCGTCTGGGCTCTCTCTTAGAGCCGTCTTGGGACCCTTTTGGTGGCCTCTGGGGCTGTCTTGGTGCTCGTTGGGGCCGTCTTGCGGCTGTGTCGGGGGTTTCTTGGGCGGTCTTGGGGCGATCTTGGGGGCCTCTTGGGCTGTCTTGGAGCGTCGGGAAGCCGAAACGGCGAGACCCAAAGAAATCATCCAGAACCTACGAACAACAAACCAACCATTTTTGCCTCTTGGGCTTCTTTGGGCGTCTTGGAGGCGTCTTGGGACTATCATGGGCGTCGTGGAGCGATCTTTGTGCGTCTCGTGACTCTCTTGGAGGATCTTGGGGGCAGGTCTCTTGGGGGCCTCCTGGAAGCATTTCGGAAGCCTCTTGGGGCCCGGTTCGGTGCCTGCTGGGGGCCGTTTGGGGGGCTCTTGGGGACCGCTCGGGGGCCTCTTGGGAGTCTCGTGGGGGCACCGGGGAGCCTCTTGGGGGCCTCAAGGGCGCTTCTTGGCGCCTCCTGGGGGCCTCTTGGGGCCAAAGCCCGAAAAGTCCGTTCGGATCCCCCGTCTGGGCTCTCTCTTAGAGCCGTCTTGGGGCCCTTTTGGTGGCCTCTGGGGCTGTCTTGGTGCTCATTGGGGCCGTCTTGGGGCTGTTTCGGGGGTTTCTTGGGCGGTCTTGGGGCGATCTTGGGGGCCTCTTGGGCTGTCTTGGAGCGTCGGGAAGCCGAAACGGCGAGACCCAACAAACCAACCATTTTTGCCTCTTGGGCGTCTTGGAGGCGTCTTGGGACTATCATGGGCGTCGTGGAGCGATCTTTGTGCGTCTCGTGACTCTCTTGGAGGATCTTGGGGGCAGGTCTCTTGGGGGTCTCCTGGAAGCATTTCGGAAGCCTCTTGGGGCCCGGTTCGGTGCCTGTTGGGGGCCGTTTGGGGGGCTCTTGGGGACCGCTCGGGGGCCTCTCGGGAGTCTCATGGTGGCCTCTGGGAGCCTCTTGGTGACCTCCAGGGCCTTTCTTGGGGCCTCGGGGCCGAGGGCCCGAAAAGTCCGTTCGGATCCCCCGTCTGGGCTCTCTCTGAGAGCCGCCTTGGGGCCCTTTTGGGCCGTTTTGGAAGCCTCTGGGGCTGTCTTGGTGCCCGTTGGGGCTGGGCTGTCTTGGGGCTGTTTCAGGGGTTTCTTGGGCGGTCTTGGGGCGATCTTGGGGGCCTCTTGGGCTGTCTTGGAGCGTCGGGAAGCCGAAAAGGCGAGACCCAAGCAGATCTTCCAGAACCTACGAACATTTTTACCTCTTGGGCTTCTTGGGGTGTCTTGGAAGCGTCTTGGGCCGTATTGGGACTATCTTGGGCGTCGTGGAGCGATCTTTGTGCGTCTCGTGACTCTCTTGGAGGATCTTGGGGGCAGGTCTCTTGGAGGCCGGTTCGGTGCCTGGTTCGGTGCCTGTTGGGGGCCGTTTGGGGGGCTCGGGGACCGCTCGGGGGCCTCTTGGGAGTCTCGTGGGGGCCTCTGGGAGCCTCTTGGGGGCCTCAAGGGCGCTTCTTGGCGCCTCCTGGGGGCCTCTTGGGGCCAAAGCCCGAAAAGTCCGTTCGGATCCCCCGTCTGGGCTCTCTCTCTTAGAGCCGTCTTGGGGCCCTTTTGGTAGCTGTCTTGGTGCTCGTTGGGGCCGTCTTGCGGCTGTTTCGGGGGTTTCTTGGGCGGTCTTGGGGCGATCTTGGGGGCCTCTTGGGCTGTCTTGGAGCGTCGGGAAGCCGAAACGGCGAGACCCAAAGAAATCATCCAGAACCTACGAACAACAAACCAACCATTTTTGCCTCTTGGGCTTCTTGGGGCGTCTTGGAGGCGTCTTGGGACTATCTTGGGCGTCGTGGAGCGATCTTTGTGCGTCTCGTGACTCTCTTGGAGGATCTTGGGGGCAGGTCTCTTGGGGGCCTCCTGGAAGCATTTCGGAAGCCTCTTGGGGCCCGGTTAGCTCTTGGGGACCGCTGAGGGGCCTCTTGGGAGTCTCGTGGGGGCTCCTGGGAGCCTCTTGGGGGCCTCAAAGGCGCTTCTTGGCGCCTCCTGGGGGCCTCTTGGGGCCAAAGCCCGAAAAGTCCGTTCGGATCCCCCGTCTGGGCTCTCTCTTAGAGCCGTCTTGGGACCCTTTTGGCGTCCTCTGGGGCTGTCTTGGTGCTCGTTGGGGCCGTCTTGGGGCTGTTTCGGAGGTTTCTTGGGCGGTCTTGGGGCGATCTTGGGGGCCTCTTGGGCTGTCTTGGAGCGTCGGGAAGCCGAAACGGCGAGACCCAAAGAAATCATCCAGAACCTACGAACAACAAACCAACCATTTTTGCCTCTTGGGCTTCTTGGGGCGTCTTGGAGGCGTCTTGGGACTATCGTGGGCGTCGTGGAGCGATCTTTGTGCGTCTCGCGACTCTCTTGGAGGATCTTGGGGGCAGGTCTGTTGGGGGCCACCTGGAAGCATTTCGGAAGCCTCTTGGGGCCCGGTTCGGTGCCTGTTGGGGGCCGTTTGGGGGGCTCTTGGGGACCGCTCGGGGGCCTCTTGGGAGTCTCGTGGGGGCCTCTGGGAGCCTCTTGGGGGCCTCAAGGGCGCTTCTTGGCGCCTCCTGGGGGCCTCTTGGGGCCAAAGCCCGAAAAGGCCGTTCGGATCCCCCGTCTGGGCTCTCTCTTAGAGCCGTCTTGGGGCCCTTTTGGTAGCTGTCTTGGTGCTCGTTGGGGCCGTCTTGCGGCTGTTTCGGGGGTTTCTTGGGCGGTCTTGGGGCGATCTTGGGGGCCTCTTGGGCTGTCTTGGAGCGTCGGGAAGCCGAAACGGCGAGACCCAAAGAAATCATCCAGAACGAACAACAAACCAACCATTTTTGCCTCTTGGGCTTCTTGGGGCGTCTTGGAGGCGTCTTGGGACTATCATGGGCGTCGTGGAGCGATCTTTGTGCGTCTCGTGACTCTCTTGGAGGATCTTGGGGGCAGGTCTCTTGGGGGCCTCCTGGAAGCATTTCGGAAGCCTCTTGGGGCCCGGTTAGCTCTTGGGGACCGCTGAGGGGCCTCTTGGGAGTCTCGTGGGGGCTCCGGGGAGCCTCTTGGGGGCCTCAAGGGCGCTTCTTGGCGCCTCCTGGGGGCCTCTTGGGGCCAAAGCCCGAAAAGTCCGTTCGGATCCCCCGTCTGGGCTCTCTCTCTTAGAGCCGTCTTGGGGCCCTTTTGGTGGCCTCTGGGGCTGTCTTGGTGCTCGTTGGGGCCGTCTTGGGGCTGTTTCGGGGGTTTCTTGGGCGATCTTGGGGCGGGCCTCTTGGGCTGTCTTGGAGCGTCGGGAAGCCGAAACGGCGAGACCCAAAGAAATCATCCAGAACCTACGAACAACAACCCAACCATTTTTGCCTCTTGGGCTTCTTGGGGCGTCTTGGAGGCGTCTTGGGAGTATCATGGGCGTCGTGGAGCGATCTTTGTGCGTCTCGTGACATTATTGGAGGATCTTGGGGGCAAGTCTCTTGGGGGCCTCCTGGAAGCATTTCGGAAGCCTCTTGGGGCCCGGTTAGGTGCCTGTTGGGGGCCGTTTGGGGGGCTCTTGGGGACCGCTCGGGGGCCTCTTGGGAGTCTCGTGGGGGCCCCTAGGAGCCTCTTGGGGGCCTCAAGGGCGCTTCTTGGCGCGTCTGGGGGCCTCTTGGGGCCCAAAGCCCGAACAGTCCGTGCGGATCCCCCGTCTGGGCTCTCTCTTGGGATTGTTGCTGATCTTCGAGACAGCGCTTGAGACATGGGGCGCCAGGACGTGGACGAGCGGGGCGAAGAGGCGTGGGATGAAGAGAGAGATAGAGAGAGAGAGAGAGAGAGAGAGAGAAAGACAAACAAAAAAAAATGTCCCACCGCGGGCGCCGCTCTTTTCCCACCTGTCCCACCGCGGGCGTCGACCTCGGCATGGTGCCGACCTGTCCCACCGCGGGCGCCGCTCTTTTGCTTGGTGGGTGCGAGCGAACTGCGCACCGTGGCAAACAGAAGTTGCATGCAAAATGAGGCTCGAAAGCAATGCCTACCTTCAGCGTCATAACTTCGAATTCCGCGCAGCGCGGAGAGAGCTGCCGAGGGCCAGCCCGCGAGAGCCGAGAAGCTGGGCAGCTGCAACTCGAGGATCGGGCCAGATTACAGCCGCAGATGTAGGATCGCCTCCTGCTTAACTTTGCGGGGCGTCAGAAAGAAAGAGGGTCGAAAGACCAACGTGCGAGGGCGTCAGAAGTTTGCCGGCGAGGGCCGACCTGTCCCACCGCGGGCGCCGCTCTTTTGCTTGGCGGGTGCGAGCGAAATGCGCACCGTGGCAAACAGAAGTTGCATGCAAAATGAGGCTCGAAAGCAATGCCTACCTTCAGCGTCATAACTTCGAATTCCGCGCAGCGCGGAGAGAGCTGCCGAGGGCCAGCCCGCGAGAGCCGAGAAGCTGGGCAGCTGCAACTCGAGGATCGGGCCAGATTACAGCCGCAGATGTAGGATCGCCTCCTGCTTAACTTTGCGGGGCGTCAGAAAGAAAGAGGGTCGAAAGACCAACGTGCGAGGGCGTCAGAAGTTTGCCGGCGAGGGCCGACCTGTCCCACCGCGGGCGCCGCTCTTTTGCTTGGCGGGTGCGAGCGAAATGCGCACCGTGGCAAACAGAAGTTGCATGCAAAATGAGGCTCGAAAGCAATGCCTACCTTCAGCGTCATAACTTCGAATTCCGCGCAGCGCGGAGAGAGCTGCCGAGGGCCAGCCCGCGAGAGCCGAGAAGCCGGGCAGCTGCATCAGGAGATCTCGAGATCTCGATATCGGGGGCGGGGCCGGGCGGGGACTCGATACTGCCAACTCAAGCTAGAAGTGAGGGATAGAAAATGGAGCGAAGCTTCCCGCGTCCAGCGGAACTTCAAACTCAAGCTAAGGTGAGGGATAGAAAATGGAGCAAAGGCTCTCGCGTCCAGCGAATTTCAAACTGGAGTCAACGTGAGATTGGACATCTACATCGTGAGCGCACCGCATGGGAAGCAAGAGCGGAGAAGAGAAGAGAGGAGGTATCGAGATGTCGGGACGTCGAAGATGCACGTAGGGCGGGGGCGAGACTGCTGGTGGAGAAGCGTAAATGCTTGCACCACTGCGAAGGTCCCTTGTGGGCCCTGGTGTGGGGTCACCTATGCCCCCTTTCAGGGCTTAGGACCCTGTACGCTTGAAACGATTCCTGGCAGAGGGACCGGTAATACTTCGGTGCATCTCATCCAGTACCTCAGTACAGCTCCGCTGAGCGGCGGGTTGAACCTAGGCCCACTCGGTAAGAAAGGCTCACTCGATATTACTATCGCAGGAACAGCTGGAGGGCCCCTGCCCCTCACGTCACACATGCAACAAATCACAATGACAATGGCAGCGACCGTGCCCGACGTTGACGTCCCCTGCGGACGAAGACGACGTCCTCCAGCATCAACCAGATCCCTTGAGCAATGGCCGCTCCGCCATCGTCACCCTCTGGTGGGTCTTCGAATGATGGTAATTTGAACTTTGCGTTCGCCGATACTTCGAGGACTCTCGGGCCCATGTGAGGCAGCTCGAGGCGGATACGGAATGGCTGTGCATCCAGAACATCACCCTGCACAAGGTCTGCATCATGAGCATTAAGCAGATCGTTGTAGGCCCTGTTCGCCCAACGCATAAAGTCGGCACGATTAATGACCCACTGCAGCAGCTTTGGGCCCTCGCATATGGGTCCACACAAACTAAAGAAATCGGGTGAGCACCGCAGCACGGGCAAACCAGTCTGCTTTTCGTCAATCAGAACAGCCATCCCAGTGCTCGAGGGGTCGATCAGCGGACCACGGGAATCAGACGTCGAGACACTGATACAACTCTCTGGGATGCTTGCGACAGCGCTTGAATTCTGTAGCTCTGGGCTGTCGCGTAACACGCCTGGACGCGCCACCCGCGGCTCTTCCGAATCTTCCTTCACACCCACGATGTGGATCAACTCGTCGTGTAGGTCAACGCCCCGGGCGTGAAAGAGCTCAACTTTTATTGGCATGCCCCATGAATCCCTAAAGGACATGTGGAGGCTGTAGGTATCGGATATGGGCCGCTCCAAGAAACGAATCAGACGCGCTCTCTCAGTGGCATCAAACGCTAGATTGGAAAAGTGGACTCCCGCCGCCACATCGCTGGATGATCTTAGGAGCAGGGCGGCAAGGAGTGCGCAGGGCTTTGAAAGCTGAAGCTCTTTCGAGAGATGTACCACTGCATCGCACACACTTGACAGCAGCCCGTCCGCTGTAGACTCGAACTGTCGTGACGCCTTGGCCTCCAGAATTGCCAAAAACTCTGAATCGCGGGACCATGCGACGACGGCTGCTGAGATGCTAACCATCAATGAGACAAACAATTCCTGACGTACGTCTACAGGGTCACGCCACGGCGAGAAAGCTGAGACAGCTGCGACGTACACACTGCCAAGCGACAAGGACACCATGGGCTTTGCATGTATCAAACTCAACATGAAACGAACACATATTTTCACGCGGCTCGCATTCACATACTCAATTCTGGATGTGGTAACGATCGCAATAATGATCAGAGTTACATATATACAGAAATGGTAACAAAGAAAGACTCTCGGGGTCATCCAATCCGGTCTGACGGCGCCCACAATACCAAAGGTTCCGATTGCTAAGTTCAAATACAGTAGTGCGTGAGCTGGGACGTACCCGTCTTGACACAACTGAATTGAATTGTAACAGACGGCTGCAAACAGAACCCAGGGGCACGCCCAAACAACTTGCTCCTGAAGTCGCTTGTCTGCCATACCCTTCAAATGATGATGCAACGGGTGCGGTGGTGTCATGCAGAGCACCCGCTTCATCGTGGAATGGAACGAATGAAACATCGAGCCCAATCGTGGTAAATGGGCACCTCGACAAGAAGCGCGCGCCCGCCAGGCAATAGCAACGACTGCGAGAACATTGAAGCTGAAGAGCCAGACACGTCCGTCAGGCATACTTCGGCCGAACGCTGTAGCTGCCTTGGGCTCGGGCCACTTCAGTGGGAACTGCCTTGAGCCAAAATGGCTACGGACGGTCTTGGGGCGATCTTGGGGGCCTCTTGGGCTGTCTTGGAGCGTCGGGAAGCCGAAAAGGCGAGACCCAAAGAAACCTTCCATAACCTACGAACAACAAACCAAGCATTTTTGCTTCTTGGGGCCCTGGTGGGAAGCCTCCTGGATGCCTCTTGGGGAGTCTTGGAGGCGCCTTGGGCCATATTGGGACTATCTTGGGCGTCGTGGAGCGATCTTTGTGCGTCTCGGGGCCCTCTTGGACGATCTTGGGGGCCTCCTGAGCCGACTTGGAGGCCTCTTGGGCCGTCTTGAAACCTCTTCGAGGCGCCGGGGAGGGAGTCTGGGGTTCGTGTGCGGGTGCCAGGGGGGGGGGACGATAACGTACCAGTTTTTTCCTGCTCATGTCATAGGTAGAAGAAATATATCTCCGCGATGCATCGGCGATGCGCGCGCGATCCTCCGACCCCATCTTCGGCAGCGGCCAAGAGGGGGGTGTCCAAGAGGGGGGGGGGTGCAAATCATGACCCGGGGCATGTGCGCGGCCAGCAGGGGGGCCAGGGACGTGAGGAAATGAGAAGAGGCGCCATGAAATCTGGGGAAGTATCATGGCCCGCGCCACGATATCCACCCCCCCTATAGTCATCACCCCCCTCTTTTCCGCCCCCGACCTGCGAGGGATCCTCCCTGTGCGCGCCGCCCCCCCGCCGGGGCTGCTTCGGTGCACGCCGTCCCCAGGAGGAGGAGGTGGGAGGAGGAGGAGGAGGAGGGAGGAGGAGGAGGAGGAGGAGGAGGAGGCCGAGAGCATCTCTGAAAGCCCGGCCCTCCGGCGGAGGCGCGCCCCCGGGGGCGGGCGGAAGCGGCGCGCGGAGGGTCGCCCCTTTGAGCCAGGACGCCTCGTCGCGCTGCTGGCGCGCCACCTCCCGCAGCCGCACGAGCTCCCTGGCGCGCGCGGCAGCGCCGGGCTCTCGCCACGGGGCGCGGGAGCGACAGGGGGCGCAGAGGGCGCAGTGGTGCTGCGTGCGGGTGCTGGAGGCGCACGTCCGACGCAAGCGTGCGGCGCACAGACTGTACAGCGGGCCGCTTCCCGCGAGCGGCATGGCCAGAGAACGCCCGCCACGGAGCTGGTGCAGTGCGGGCGCGGCCGCAAGAGACCCCCGCGAGAAACCCGACCCTGAAAACCCGCGCGCGAGGTGCACCCCAGGGGAAACCTGAACGTAGCAGCTTCTTCAACGGCTGCGGGAAGTCACCAAGGGCTCCCAACTTCGCGCTTCGCGCCGCGCGAAGCGCGAGGTGCGAATAACTTCGCGCCCGCGCGCCGCCTCCTCTGGGGAGAAGAGGAGGATGCGGAATCGGAGCCGACTCGCGAAGCGCGAATCACTTCGCGCCCTCGAGGGCGCCCCTGGTCACCGCGCAGCGCGCGGAGCGAAGAAACCCGGTTTCTTGATGCGCGCCCCCACTGTATTGGAAGATCCCCGAGCGCGCGCCTCGCCCCCGCGCGGGGCCCACGCGCACGTCGTCTCTCCCCAGAGCTCCGGCGGCGCGGCCGCTCGAGTGCTGCCGCGTGTCTCCTCGGGCCGGGCCCGGCGGCAAAGCATTACGCTCTGAATCCGGAAATTTAGTCTGACATCCTTTAGTCATTCTGTCTTTCCCCCGTTTCTGAATCGTCCCAGACTTCTATGTGGTTTACTGTTGCTACAAACATATGGCCAACTCCCACAACCGCAACACACCTTTCAGAACGATCGTGTCTTGAAGCTCTGGGGCCCATCGCCCTCCTCCTCCTCCTCCTCCTCCTCCTCCTCCTCCTCCTCCCTCCTCCCTCCTCCCTCCTCCCTCCTCCCTCCTCCATCCTCCCTCCTCCCTCCTCCCTCCCTCCCTCCTCCCTCCTCCCTCCTCCTCCCTTGCCGAGTGGTCGGCCAGCGCTCGCGGCCGCGGCGCTGGCCAGCGGGCGCTTCCACAGGCACACACGTCGAGCTTCCTGCCTAAACGGGAACCAGGACCCACCCCCCTCCCCAAGACCGAACTTCACGAGCCACCTCCGGATCTCGTCACTGGTCGATCATCTGCTATGCACGATCGTCCATCCGAGATATGAAGCTGCAGAACGACCCACCACCGCCATCTCCTGCAAAAGATCAGTGCACATGCGTTGGTATGAGAAGTGTTTGTTTGCTAGGAATCCCTTTCACAACGGTTTACTGGCGCAGGACCAAGCCATAAACAGCTTCGAACATCGCGGGGCAGGTGAGAAGGAGGGCGACAGCAAAAGGACTGCAGCGTTGCTGTGCGGAGTACAGGGCCCTCGGATGTGGAGCCCGCGCACGTAAGGCAAGCATGTGCCGCCTGCGTGTGTCCAGAGCCCCCTCGCGCTGGAGGACGCGCGCAGGAGCGCACGCTACTGAGCACTCCACTCTTCGGGGCATGTTCGGTGTGCGCATCGCCTGCGATCATGATGCACGGTTTGATCAGCTGCAGCTTGACGGGGCGCAGCGCGGATACCCAGAACGATCACGACTTGTAGCGGTACGCAATAGCGCCCTAAGCCATCACACGCACACAGACACACACACGCACACACACAAACACACACACGCACACACACGCACACACACGCACACGCACGCACGCACGCACGCACGCACGCACGCACGCACGCACACCACACACACACACACACACACACACACACACACACACACACACACACACACACACACACACACACACACACACACACACACACACACACACACACACACACACACACACACACACACACACACACGCGCGCGCGCGCGCATTCCGCGCTTCACAGCGATGGATGGCAGGCTGCGTGCCTCGGGGTCCTGCAGTGGGACTGGTAGATCGCTGACCCTTGCAGGGCCTGTCGCGGGTACTGTCTGATTCTCTGCAGCTTCGTCGCACAGAGTAGAATACAAAGCAGCACTGGCATGTGGGAGTGCTTATATGAATATGTTTTGTAGGGGGTCGTCGTCTTGTTTTCGTTGTCGTCGTCGTCGTCCTCCTGCTCGTCCTCCAACTTCCCCTCATCGTGACCCCTCTGATCCTGCTCGTCCCAATCCCCTTCTAATTATGTCCCCCTCCTCCTCCTCCACCTCCTCCTGCTTCTTGCTCCCCTGCGTCCACGCTCTCCCTCCCTTCCTCTCCAGCCTGCACTCTCCATGCCGCGCCAGCTCATTCCCTCCCGAACTCCCTCTCCTCCCCCCATCCCCCCGCCCCGTCCTCTCCTCGCATCTCTTCCTCTGCCACTCTGCCCGATGCTCCGCAGCACGTGTGCTAGCGCCAGCGTGTGCTTGTCCACCAAAAAAATCCTTCCGTACGACGCAGGCGGCGTAAGGAGAGCCGACGCAGACTGCGTGCGATCGGGGGGTTGAACGGGGCAACACACGCACGCACGCACGCACGCACGCACGCACGCACGCACGCACGCACGCACGCACGCACGCACGCACGCACGCACGCACGCACGCACACACAC
>CAUYUJ010016554.1:0-28817 GCA_963575745.1 Prorocentrum cordatum | reverse complement strand
CAGCACGACCACGCCCCAGCACGACCACGCCCCAGCACGACCACCCCCCAGCACGACCCCCCCCTAGCACGACCACCCCCAGCACGACCACCCCCCAGCACGACCACACCCCAGCACGACCACTCCCCAGCACGACCACACCGCCTTGGTTGAGTGGTTGCCTGTCGTCGTGGAATGTTTCGTGGGGTGTCTCGTGGAATGTTTGTTTCGCGGGGTGTCTCCTGGAATGTTTCGTGAGGTGTCTCGCGGAATGTTTCGTGAGGTGTCTCGTGGGATGTTTCGTGAGGTGTCTCGTGGGATGTTTCGTGAGGTGTTGCCCCGTTGGGTATCGTGAAAACGTGCCCATGCTCCACATGTCTATATCCCTTTCCGGGTTCGTGGGTCCATCATGTTTACACACAAGTTTCCCCGGAGTTGGGTTTTCGCATGCATTTTTTCCCGGAAATTTCCCGGAAAGGGCGTAGGCCCAGGGTTCTCTTTTAGTATGTAAACATGTCCCCGGTGCCCAACTTGAAGGAGGCCGGCGGATTCTTTCCCTGATAAATATCGAGGTCGAAGGAGGCCGGCGGATTAAAATTTGAGGATGTCTCAGGCGAAACGCTTGTTTTTGAAATCCCGATCGATAAATCACAGGGTGCGGGACACCTCAGCACGACCACACCCCCAGCATGACCACACCCCAGCACGACCACGCCCAGCACGACCACGCCCCAGCACGACCACACCCCAGCACGACCACACCCCAGCACGACCACACGCCAGCACGACCCCACCCCAGCACGACCACACCCCAGCACCAGCACGACCACACCCCAGCACGACCCGATCGATAAATCACAGGGTGCGGACCAGCCTAGCACGACCACACCCCAGCACGACCCCACCCCAGAACGACCCCACCCCAGCACGACCACGCCCCAGCACGACCACACCCCAGCACGACCACACCCCAGCACGACCACACCCCAGCACGACCCCACCCCAGCACGACCCCCCCAGCACGACCACACCCCAGCACGACCACACCCCAGAACGACCACACCCCAGCACGACCCCACCCCAAGCACGACCACACCCCAGCACGACCACACCCCAGCAGGACCCCACCCCAGCACGACCCCCACCCCAGCAAGACCACACCCCAGCACGACCACACCCCAGCACGACCTCACCACAGCACGACCACACCCCAGCACGACCACCACGCCCCAGCACGACCACGCCCCAGCACGACCACGCCCCAGCACGACCACCCCCCAGCACGACCACACCCCCCAGCACGACCACCCCCCAGCACGACCACACCCCAGCACGACCACTCCCCAGCACGACCACACCGCCTTGGTTGAGTGGTTGCCTGTCGTCGTGGAATGTTTCGTGGGGTGTCTCGTGGAATGTTTCGCGGGGTGTCTCGTGGAATGTTTCGTGAGGTGTCTCGTGGAATGTTTCGTGAGGTGTCTCGTGGGATGTTTCGTGAAGTGTCTCGTGGGATGTTTCGTGAGGTGTTGCCCAGTTGGGTATCGTGAAAACGTGTCCATGCTCCACATGTCTATATCCCTTTCCGGGTTCGTGGGTCCATCATGTTTCAAAATGCGGCTCTCGCTGAGGCGCCGGCCTCATTTTCGGGCCCCGCTCGTTCCGAATCGTGCTCCCGCTGCAGCGCTGGCCTCATTTCCGTGCTTCCGCTCGTTCCGAATCGTGCTCCCGCTTCAACGCTGGCCTCATTTCCGCGCTTCCGCTCGTTTCGACTCGTGCTCCCGCTGCAGCGCTGGCGTCATTTCCCGTGCCATGCCACGGCATGCAATGCAATGCTAGGTTCATACTACGCTTTGCGGTGCTCTTCTACGCCATGCCATGCCGTGCTCTACAATGCATCGCGTACCCTTCCGGGATCATTGCCCTGCTCGACATCCGACTGTGCGAGTAGAGAGGGGACCTGTGCCATGGTAAGGGATGGGAGGGAGGAGTAGGATGTCAGATATGACGCGAGCGCACCTAGCTTGTCCTCCTCCCCCTCCTCTTCCCCTCCTCCTCCTCCTCCTCCTCCTCCTCCTCCTCCTGGTACTCCTCCTCCTCCTCCTCCCTCCTCCTCCTCCTCCTCCTCCTCCTCCTCCTCCTCCTCCTCCTCCTCCTCCGCCTCCGCCTCCTCCTCCTCCTCCTCCCCTCCCTCTGAGTCCCTCCCTCTGCCCCTGCCACGCTCGGCCTCCTCCCTCCTCCCCCCCCCCTCCTCCCCCCTGGCAGGCCGAGCGGCGCGCGCGACCATCCACCCCGGCGAGGCTGCCACGGGCTCCTGCGGGGGCGGAGAGGCAGGGAGGAAGGAGCCTCGGAGGCGACCACGTGCAAAAATCGCTCCCAGCATTCCACCTGGGGCTCCTCTCCTCCTCCTCCTCCTCCTCCTCCTCCTCCTCCTCCTCCTCCTCCTCCTCCTCCTCCTCCTGGGGGGCGGGGGGGCACCAGAGACGGACGTGCCTTGTCGACCACGGGCTATGACCCCGATCCGATGGGGCATAAAGTCGACGGCGACTCCAGGAATTTCTTCGGATGGAGTCGTTTGTCGAGCTGTCTCCGATTCTCGCTCATTATGTGACTCAGCGAGAGGAGCGAGAGGACTGCATGTCTGAGCGAACTTAGCAAGTCGAGCGCCAGAGGTGAAGGGCGAGAAGGAGGAGGAGGACGACGACAGCGACGAGGAGGAGAGGAAGAGGGGAAAGAAAGAATGGCTTCTCGCGCGCGCGCCCCCCCCCCGTCCCCAGCCCGCGCCCCCCTGCCCCCGTCACCCTCCCCTCCCTTCACTCCGGCGGCGGGTCCTCCGGCACCTCTGCGGGCACGGAGGGGGAGTTCACCATGCTCTCCGCCGGCGCCTCTCGGCTGAGGGCAGGAGGGGAAGGGGCGAGGGTGGTGGGAGGGGGCGCCCCCCTCCCACCACCTTCGCTCCTTCCCCTCCTGCCCTCGTCGCCCCCTCCCCCCGCCTGCCCTCCTCGCCCTCCCCCCTCCCCCCTCAGGGGGGAAGGGGGAGGGCGACGAGGCGGGGGATGGGGGTGGCCAGGGGGCGGCAGACGAGGAGGGCGACGGGGAGGAGCGCGGGGGGGGTGAGAGGGGGAGGGAGGAGGGCAGAAGGGATGGGAAGAGGAGGGCAGGAAGAGAGGGAGGACGAGGAGGAGGAGGAGGAGGAGGAGGAGGAGGAGGAGGACGACGACGACGAGCAGGAGGAGCAGAAGGAGGAGGAGGAATTGCTGAATGAATGCGCTGCATGGTTCCCATGTGTCTCTGCTTGCTGCTTGTGCATTGGAGTGTGCACTGTATAACCGAGCGGACGAAGATATGCTAAAACTCGGCGGGGTTCAGCCCACTCGAAAGCCTAACGCACAAGGCCAACGAACCCACAGACCCCAAACTCCGAAACTCCTAACAGGCCTGTGGAACCCGAGAGGCCAAAGCAGGGCAGGGACACCGCCTTCTATCCCAACCTGCTCGGGCGCCCTTGCGAATGCCATCCCGTGGACGTACCCGCGAAGGAGGTGACCACACGGGCCCCCTCCTCCTCACGGGAGGAAGAGGAGGAGGAGGAGGAGGAGGAGGAGGAGGAGGAGGAGGAGGAGGAGGAGGAGGAGGAGGAGGAGGGGGAGGAGGAGGAGGAGGGGGAGGAGGAGGAAGAGGAGGAGGAGGAGGACGAGGAGGAAAAAGGGAGGAGGAAGAAACGGAAGAGGAGGACAAGTGTGAACCAACGACGCATCAACGATGTTGCAATACACACTCCCTCCATGTTCCTGGGCCCCTACAACAATATTTGCACTGCTGGGAGCGCCCCGTTGGAAGACAACCTTCTGAGAATCCCCAATGGTGCCAAAACACAACTCCGTCGATTTCAACGCCGCGAATCAACTTTACTGTTGCATCCTGGCGATCCTGAACCGAGCCAGAACAAGTCTTGGGACTTCAACACAGCGAATAAATGTGACTGTTGCGCCCTGACAACCCAACTTAATGCCGAAACGCATGTCCCAGGATGTCAACCGAAAAGATCAGTTAAGGTGATGGAAGATTTGAAGACGACTGTGAGCGGCGATACGGTTAGAACCACACGTTGAACAAGAACTGTCCTCCATCGGTGAAACTCTTGCACACGTGAGACAATAATGCACGCGGAGCTAAAGCTAGAGCCACATTTCAAGAACGACCCGCTCCCCATCCGTGAAATTCCTGCAAACTGTTGGGACGAACGTGCACGGCGCTTAGGCGATACCCGCCTTTTGAAAAACAACCGCCCTCCGCCCGTGAAACTCTTGCACACTGTGAACTCGAACGTGCGCGGCACTAAAACGATACCAAATGTTAAAAAACGACCCGCTCTACACCCGTGAAACTCTGGCAAACGTTTAAAACGAATGTGCGTGGCGCTGAGACGAGAACCACATGTTGAAAAAGAACTGCCCTCATCCGTGAAATTCTTGCCTGCTTTTAATAAGAACGCGCGCGGCGCGGAAGCGAGAACCGCATTCTGAAAACGACCTGCCCTCCTGCAACCGTTTAAAACGAATGTGCGTGGTGCCACGGCGGAAACCGCATTTTGAAAATGAGCCGCCCTCCATCCATGAATCTCTTGCTCTTGCAACATGGTAAGGCGGAACTGTGTGACCATGTATTGAAACATGAGCCGCTTCCAATCCGTGCAGCTTTTGCGTGTTTGAAAACGAATGCGCGCGGCGCTAAGGCAAGGACCACATGTTGAAAAATACCAGCCCTCATCCGCGAAGCTCTTGCAATTTTTTAATACGATCGTGCGCGGCGCGGAAGCGGTAACCACAATGTGAAAACGACTTGCCCTCCATTCGTGAAACTCTGGCAAACTTTAACGGCGAGCGTGCGTGGCGCTACGGCGAGAACAACAATATGAGCATGAACCGCCTTCCGTACATGAAACTTCTGCAAACTGTCAGGACGAACGTGTGACACGGCGAAAACCAGATTTAGCAAAAAGAGACGCAATCTGTAAAGCTCTCCCATGGTTTAAAAAGAGCGTTCGATGCGCATCGATGCGCTAATGCGGGAACCAAATTTTTGAAAAAAAGGACCCGTCGTGTGCGGCGCGCAGGCGAAGCCACATTTTGAGAACAACCCGCCCTCCATTTTCCAATGTCTTGCGAACGTTGAAAATGAATGTCCGCGGCGCTAAGGCGAAAACCATGTTTTGACAACGACCAGCCCTTCATCCGTGAATCTGCTTCAAACTGTTACCACGAATGCGCGCTGCGCCGGAGCGAAAACCACATTTTGAGCACGACCTGCACTCTGTATGTGAACCTGTTACAAGTTTTAAGCTCCAAGACCAAACATGGTGCGAAGGTCTTCAACGAAACGCGCGGCCCGCCCTACCGACACGTCTCGGGGTGCGACAGGGGGGAGTTGCTCTTCAAACAGAGCTTGCACTGAAGGGTTCTTGGTTGTGCTCAAAGGAATGGGGCTTGAATGTCGGTCTGGCGGCTATGTTGTCGCCATCGACGCCCCGTCGCCGCCATCGTCGCCGTCCGTCGTCTGGGCCTCAATGTCTGCCTGGCGGCTATGTTGTCGCCGTCGCCGCCCCGTCGCCGCCCCGTCGCCAACAGTCGTCTGGGCCTGGATGTCGGTCTGACGGCTCCGCTGCCGCCGTCGCAACCCCCTCGCCGCCTCTCATAATTTTTCCCCTTCCCGGAGTTAACGAGACCCTTTTGTCGTAGTGCTATTTCATTGCGATTCTGCCCCATCGTCCATCCTGTAAGCGGGCCCGTATCATCCCAGCTACACCGGATCCCCCCCTTCCTCCTCAGAAGAAAATGCGATGTGCGTGCAATCGTTTTGAACAAATCATCCGTCGTTAACACTCCCCCCCACACACACACACAAAACACACACAACAATAACAACCATAACAACACAACGAAATGCACGCGCGCGCGTCGTCGCGCGCGTTTGCCGATATCATTCAAAAACTCGCGGTGTCGCAAGGTTTTCAAAATCGAGTGTCCCGAAACACACATAACACATATGGCTTGTTTCTCATCGCAGATGTTCAACAACAAGCTTGCGCTCGGGTCTTTGCAATTTCTCAAGGAATCCATAAGTTGTTCAACATGTTCATAACATGCTACCAAGCGGACCTCTCGCGCGCGCATGTCGGAATCGCTCGAAGGCCCTTGCGCGCGTGCTGTCGCAAGAGCACCTTGCAAACAACGGGACGAAATTCACACCCGCGCGTCGTCGCGCGCGCATGCGGGAATCCTTCAAAAACCGTCGATTTCGTAAGGATTTAAAAATCGAGTGTCCCGGAAACGTATAAACGCATATGGCTCTGCAACATCGGCTTTCAAACATGTCGGCGCTCGCGCTCCTGCCGACTCTAAATAAAAAACCATCGGTTACATTCAATGCTGCCAGATAGGCCCCTCGCGCCGCACCCTGCAATCATTCGAACGGTTTTGCGCGCGTGCTGGGGAAGGGCACGATGCGTGTCAAATAATTCCATCAGGGCCACTCGCGCGTCGGCCGCACGCGTTTGTCGAACTCCCTCCAAAAACTTCACCATCGATGCGGGGACGTCGTCATCGTCGTCGGCGTGATCAGCATCGGCGCCGTCACTGGCCTTGCCGTCGTCGCTGTCATCATCGCCACCAGAATCGCTACCATCATCATCGCGTCTACTGTCGTCGATGTTGCCATGATACCGCGCCCGCCCATGTCGCCGACTCGCAATGAACTGCTCGCTGGGAAGTGCCCAGCGGTCAGCGCCACCGCGGCCGCGTCGGTCGCGCCAACCTAACTGGCCGCTGCGCGCGCGAGCATGCGCGGCAGCAAAAATGCACCAACCAACTCCCAGCACTCATCGCAATCACCGTCACATGGTTTTGCAGACCAAATTACGGGTGGGTGGCCGGGATGATTGCGCGAGCAGTGTAGTGGACAACTCACCACGAACAGAAATTAATTGCACCTCATCAGTTGCACCGCACAGATTGCACCACCTAGAGCGCACCACATAGAGTGCACAGCATAGAGCGCACCACCCAGATTGCACCACGTAGCTTGCATCACGTAGATTGCACCACCCAGTTTGTTCCAAACAGATTGTTCCACCTACTTTGCACCACACATATTGCACAATAAAGATCCCACCACATAAGTTGCACCACGTAGCTTGCACCGCTTATATCTACATATCGAACCACTTAGATCGCACCACCTAGATTCTCCTTTCGAGAAAGAGAATAAACTTTACCACCACCCCCCCGGCGTTATCGGTCCCCTTTCGGGTATGTAAATCACATACGATTCTGACAAAATGTCCATCCTAAGTATGACATCGCAATGTCCCAAGCCAACCGGGTTCCCCCCCTGAGGTTCCCTGGTACAACAAACACTATGCGGTGACATTTGTTCTAGCATAACACTTGTTTCGCGAATCCCTTGCAAAAATGAGGCGAAGTGCGCACGCGCGCGTCGTCGCGCGCGCATGCCGAAATCCTTCAAAAACCTTCGGTGTCGGAAGGGTTTCGCAATCGAGCTTCTCCCAAAAACCATACAAACACACAGAGGTTCGCAACACTGATTTGCTAAAAATGCTTACGCGCGAGCTCTTGCGAAATCTTAAGAAAAACCATAGGTTTTTCAATATTTTCACAACATGCTACCAAACAGGCTTCGCGCGTGCGCATGTCGAAATCTGTCGAACGCCCTTGCGCGTGTACCGTCGCGCGAATCCGATGCAAAAAATGGGACGAAGTGCAGACGCGCGCGTCGTCGCGCGTGTATGCCGAAATCCGTCAAAACCCATCGGCTTCGGAAAGATTTTAAAACCGTGTGTCCAAACAACCTACAAAGACACAAGGTTTCGCGACACAGCTTTTCAACAAAAGCGTGCGCGCGCGCTCTTGCGTCGTCGTCGTCGTCGCCGTCCTCCTTCCTCAAGCGTCGTCGTCGTTGTCGTCGCCTATGTCGTCCTCTGTCTTTCCTCGTGTTCGTCGTCGTCGTTGTCTTTGGCGTCGTGGTCGTTTCCGTCGTCGTTGTCGCCGTGGTCGTCCCTCCTCCTCCCTCGTCGTCGTCGTCGTCCGTCGTTGGCGTCTCGTCGTCGTCCCTCCTATTTCGTCGCCGTCGTCGTCGTCGTCGTCGTCTTCCCTCCTCTCTCGTGGTTGTCGTCGTCGGCGTCGCCGTCCCCCCTCCTTCTTCGACGTTCGCGTCGTCGCCGTACTCCCTCCTCCCTCGTCGTTGTTGTCGCTGTCGCCGTCGTCGTCCTCCCTCCTCACTCGTCGTCGTCGTCGTCTTCGTTAGTGACGTCGTCGTCGTCTTCGTCGTCGTCGTCGGCGTCGTCGTCGTCGCCGTCGGCGTCGTCGTCGTCCGCGTCGTCGTCGTCGTCCTCGTCGTCGGCGTCGTCGTCGCCGTCGTCGTCGTCGGCGTCGTCATCGTCGTCGTCGTCGTCGGCGTCGGCGTCGTCGTCGTCGGCGTCGTCATTGTCGTCGTCGGTGTCGCCGCCGTCGTCATGGTCGTCGTCGTCATCGTCGTCGTCGTCAAAGTCGTCGGAGCCGTCGTCGGTGTCGTCGTAGTCGTCGTCGGCGACGTTTTCGTCGTCGTTGTTGTCGCTGTCGTCGTCGGCGTCGCTGTCGTCGCCAAGAGCCATTTGGTATCCACCGTCATGGTCTGAAGATGTCTTGCGACCAAGTTGCGGGTGGGAGGGACGGATGTCTGCACGAGCAGTGGAGAGGACAGCGTCAAGACAGTCGAAGTGGAGTGCACCACATAGATTGCACTACGTTGCATCTTTTGCTAGAGACATACTGTTTTGGGCACACGCTGGCTAGCACTCTACAGGAAAAAGGAATGGAAGAAGAGGTATCAGATCCCCTTGGCCTCGCTCGGCGCCATGGCGCCCGGGGAGATGGAGTTCGCGCCCACGACGCCTTGCGCGCCGCGCAGAGGGCAGCCCTCCACCGTAGCACCTTTCTGCCTCTTCCCTTCCTCTCCCTTCGTTCCTTCCTTCCTTCCTTCCACCCTCCCTTGCTTCATCACGCTTCGTCCCCTGCCCCCCGCCCCCATTCTCATCCTCCCTCTCGCCCTCTCTCATGGTTTGCTTCCCTCTTCTTCCAAATCGCATGTCCCTCCCATCCTTCCCTCCCTTGCTCCTCATCAAGAACCGGGGAGGAGGGAAGGAGGACGGGAGGATGCAACGAGGATGACGGGGAGGAACTTACGTGAACGGGGGAGGAGGTGCAAAAGCGGATAACGAGGAGGCGGAAAACGAGAGTGAGGACGAGGAGGGTGATCAGGAGGATGAAGAAGAGGATGAGGAGAAGGAAGAGGGGGAGAAGGAGAGGGGGAGGAGGAGAAGGAGGAGGAGGAGGGGGAGAAGGCGGAGGAGGAAGAGGAGGAACAGCGGGAGGAGGAGGAGGAGGAGGAGGAGGAGAAACCCAAGAGCCACCAACGATGTTGGAAGAAAACCTCCCCCCAAGCTCCCTCCTCATAGGCCCCATACAACGGTTCATTTCCACAGAGGGACCTGCCTCGTTGGAAGACAACATTTTGAAGACCCTGAAGCATGCCAAAACATTATTCTCGGTATTCCAACGCCGCGGATGAAGCGGACTGTTGCGTCCTGACGACCCTGAATCGTGCCAGAACGCCATTCCTGGGACCTCTGCTCCGCGAATCATCCTAACGGCTGCGCCCTCAAAATCGTGACTCCTTCCAGAACACCACTTCTGGCACGTTGATCATGGGATTCCGTGAAACTCTAACAATTTTTGTATAAAGAATGTGCGCGGCGCTAATGCGAGAACCACATTTTGAAAACCACCCGCTCTTAATTCGTGAAGCTCTTGTAAAAAAGAGAATCACCCGCCCTTAATCCGTGAAACTCTTACAATATGTTCAAACGAATGTGCGCGGCGCTAAGTCGAGAGCCACATTTTGAAAACGACCCGCCCGCAATCCGTCAAACTCTTGCAAATGTTTCAAACGAATGTGCGCGGCGCTAAGGCGAGAGTCACATTTTGAAAACGACCCGCCCGCAATCCGTCAAACTCTTGCAAATGTTTCAAACGAATGTTCGCGGCGCTGAGGCGAGAGCCACATTTTGAAAACCACCCGCCCTCCATCTGTGAAGCTGTCGTCAATGTTTAAGCTTCAAGGTCATAAATGGTGAGGACGTCTCAGTCGAAACGCCCGGCCCGCCCTAAAAACTGGCACCGGGGTGCGACAGGGAAGAGTTGTTTATAAGGAGAAGGAATGGAGGAGGAGGAGGAGGAGGAGGAGGAGGAGGAGGAGAAGGAGAAGGAGGAGGAGGAGGAAGAGGAGAACCACGAGGAGCCGCCTGCCCGAGCCCGCCTTTCGCCGCACAAGACGGCACGCTGATGGCACTCGGGCGGCTGCTCAGCGCGCTGCCCGCCCGCCCCCCACTCACGGGAGCTCGCGACCAGCGAGGATGCATTCTCTTGTCAGGCGACCTTGCGACGACATCAGCACGCATGGTAACCCTGCGACGCCATGGAACATGAGATGACAAGCAGGTACACCAATGGCAGCACGCAGGATAGAGGAAGGCAGCCGAACGTCGTCGTAGGCGAAACCGTCACGCTCACACTTTGCGGGCGCAGAACAAAACTGCACAACCCAAGTGCGTCATGCACATGTGTGACACCCAAAAGTTAGCGGGTGCCCCGCATAAGTTTCAAACCCATGGCCTGGATCCACGGCGACGTGTTCAATACCATGCTGAGCTAGTTGTACCGCCTAGCATACCCAATACTACAGTGAAGACACCTCGGAAAAGTAGCTGTACAGCATAGTACTGGGAATACATACCCGTCTCCGCCCCCGTCGTACCCACAACGTCCCAACAAGGATTACCATCAATAATAGTTTCACGCCTCAGGCAGCCCCAATCTACCGCCCAACGAGGCGGTAGGCCGGGATGGTGTTGCCGCATGCCCGCCCGAGCAGCGCTACCGACACAATGCAGATTGGTATTCTTCGACGCCTCCATTGCCCACGGGTTAGAATGATATATGGACATTCGGCACACGGCCAGACATGCAGGTTCTACTTACACGTTGGGTGGTTGCCAGCTGATTCGCTAGGAAAGGTGATGGAAGGCGTCCACTAATTCGATAACCAGGGCAGAATAATGCCGATCATGCAGGGTCAGGGCAACAATCACACATCGGACACAGGTCAGGTTGCCCAAACACAAGATCAAGATGCTGTTGCACAAGAGGATTTGACACAAGACGGCTGAATAGACCTGACCTCACAATAAGCTGGGACTGTGCAAAGGGGCACTAGCTCAAAGGCAAATGCTTTGGCACAGTATCTAACTTTTCCGACGAAGACGGTGCAAGATTTTCACACGAATGCGAGGACCTACACAAGTGGATACCTCACAGAACGTCGACACCCATCTGGAGAAACCTCCAGTCAACGAGTTCGTGCAACTGCAATGTCCACATAAGTCAATATACCAACGCATGTTTACTATACATTGACACCTGCTCGACTACGGCGTGTATACATATGTACATATATATAGATATGTACGCGCACCAGAAGCAACATGACTGGTATGATAAATGCACGGAGCCTATTGAACTGACGCGCGAATAAAGACGCGGATGGCGGACCCGCAGCTGTTTGTTGAGCGGTCACCCCACCTATGGAGATGGCGACGGCATACTCATGAACAACATAATGACAGAAATTGACGTTGCCCACGTTGAATTTCGAATTTGGCAGGAGGAGCAACCATATACTTAGGGTCTTGCGTTTTGTCTGGCACGCATTCTGTCGCATCCATCCAATATTCCACTCACCATCAATATCCCGCTCACCATTGCAATCATCCGCAACGATTCGGGAGAAGCTTTGCTGCCCGTCTTCCTGGGTGGAGGAGGAGGCAATCCCAGAGGATACTTCGGCAGCGGAAGGGGTCGGGACGTACACCAAGACCCTCGATGGGGGCAATGTCCACTAATGCGTCACACATGCGGCGCCACTACGTCCGCTGGCCGCTCTGCAGAGGATCCCACTCACAATCAGCATCATCCTCAGCGCTTCGGAACTGGATTTACTCCCAACTTTCCTTGGTGAGCGAGGAAGCCTCGAGGATACTCGGAACGATCTGATAGCGGAGGAGGTTGGGATGCACACCGAAACCCTCGATGAAGGCAATGTCCACGTCACATTTCCCGCTAGACGGTGCGACAATCCTCTCGTATAGTTTGCCATATTTGCCCATCTACACGGAGCACCATCTCTTGCCACGGAGTGCCAACAGTCCAGGACGGCTGGGCGGCACAACCTCATTACTCAGGTTCTGCTCTTTTTACCTCCTCCCCTCGACGACGGCGGAACTGGAACTAATGTTGTCACCTCTCCGAGCTTCGATGGACGCTAGGGCTCAACGCTGGCCATGCAAAGGCAACGTAACAACCCACCGCAACGCACGCCGGGCTGCCGCTCTTGCACCCAACACTACTTAGGGAGGCATGCGCGCTGATGCAAGTCTGTCCCTGTTTTACATCGCTGGCCGGGCTTGATACAGTGCATGCGGAGGAGAAGAGATGGGGGATGATGTGAGCACAATCTACATTTAAGCCTCGTTCGGCCGTAGACTAGCCGCTGACGCTGCGCAGGCCTTCGCCGCTAGGGCAGCCCTGTAGGCGGGCAGCCTGCCGCCGAACCGTGTCGACGTTCGCCTTAGCACCGCGCCATACCACACAATGACTGCGGTGGTGGTGAGGAGGTGATGATGATCATGAGGAGGAGATGATGATGATGATGAGGAGGAGGAGGAGGAGGAGCAGGAGGAGGAGGAGGAGCCGTGGAGATTGAGACGCCAATCTTCCAAGCTTGGGCCGCAAATCTCGCGGAACTGACTCGGCGGGGTGTCGTATCATAGATCCGCTCGCGCCTAGCTGCTTGTCAACAGCATAGGGCATCGCAACATGGTCCCTGCACTTCAGTGCACCACCGCTAGTGCCAGCACTGTCACAATAAGGGTGATTTTGGGCGATGTGAAGGCGGCGATGACACTCGGTGCCCGTGAAGTCTTCCGTATTTTGGCCGCACTTTCTTCGCACCGCTTCTCCCCGTTGAACCTGCCAGTGTCCGTAGCGATCGGGTTTTAGCTGTTGGCACACGCATGTCGAATAATGTTGTATTTTTGCCATTGGACGTCTTCACACGCTGCGCCTCCGATAGGCAAAGTCCGTGCGAAGTAGGGAGGAGGACGAATTTCTGTCTCGGAAGGCGGACACACCGTAACCGAGAACCCAGGAGAATAAACCCCCAGGGATAGTAAAGTTCGGGGTTTTCGGGGAGATAATAAAAGTTGCCCGCCAGAGCCAGCATAAAGAGATATCAAGAGGAAAAAGCCAACGATATCTTGAGGATCCTTGGTCTTTGGTCCTCTATGAGACATCCTCCACAATGAGTTGTCTCGGTTGAGACATCCTCAACGAATTGCTCGTTTCGCTTGAGACATCCTCGAAATATTTGTCTGTTTCGCTTGAGACATCTTCTTGCTTATTTCGCTTGAGACATCCTTGAAATCATTGCTTGTTTCGTTTGAGGCATCCTCGACAAATCTCTGAGTTTCTATAGAGATTCCGCATGTGCCTCGTTTTCCCAGGATAATCAACCACAGCGATAAACAAGTTCAGGGGGGCAGGGGGAGGATAGAACGATAGAAAGAGAAGAGGAGGTAGAGGAGGAAGAGGAGGAGGAGGAGGAGAAAGAGCAAGAGGAAGAGAGGAGAAGGAGATAGCAAAATCCAAAGTTTAAAACGTATTAGATTTAATTTGTAAGCGCTTAATGAAAATTATTGTTTTTCATCTGCTCGTGTAGGGTAGCTCACGTGCCTCGTTTTCCCAGGATAATCAACCCCAGCGATAAACAAGTTCAGGGCGCCAGAGGGAGGAGGAGGAGGAGGAGAAAGAGATAGAGAGACACAGAGAGAGAGAGAGAGAGAGACAGAGAAAGAAAGAAAGAAATCAAAAGAGAAATCACTACAAAGAGACATAAGGATATTGGTCTCGCTTAAGACATCCTGAAAAAAACGTGTTCGCTTCGCTTGATGTTGTTATCTCAACATAACAAGGAAGTAACCTCGATGGCGAACTTTCCCCGTGATAATGAAGTTCGGCCTCCGCGCCCTCCGCCTCTATTTGAAACCCGTCTAGGCCGACGATAAAAAACTCAAACGACTTAAGGGGGGGGGGGTACTTTATTATCCTGGGTATGCGGTTACTTCCTTGTTTCGCTGTCAGCTGCCAGGCAGGCCCGTCCCGCACCAACGTACGGTCGGGAACTTTTCGATTGCGTGTCGTCGCGGCGGCCTCGGCGACACGCGATGCCCTGCGAGCGGATAGCGTGTCGCTCCGCTCCGCGGGGCGGGAAGCTGGGAAAGGCTCGGGACGTCAACGCCTGGGGGCCAGGACGTGGATAGCGTGTCGCGCCGAGGCGTGGTGGGCCAGAACCGGCGGAGCGAGACGCCATCGACAAGTTCCCAGCCGCACTCGTCACGCACCGACGCAGGGCGGAGGACGAGCAGCAGCAGCAGCAGCAGCAGCAGCAGGAGGAGGAGGAGGAGGAGGAGGAGGAGGAGGAGGAGGAGGAGGAGGACGAGGAAGACGAAGCGGGGGAGGAGGCGGGGCAGCCTCGCCAGGACAGGAGGGGGCGAGGCTGGCGCCTGCCCACGTGCTCTCCTCCACGTCGAGAGCAAGCTCCGTGCTCTGGCCCAGCGCCTGGGGAAGCGGCGCGGTGGGGGGCCGGGCAGAGGGGGTGGGGGAGCAGGGCAGGGCAGGGGAGAGGGAGGAGCAGGGGAGAGAGGGGGGGGAAGGGGAGCGGAGGGGAGGGGATGGGCAGGGGCAGGGCAGGGGAGAGGGAGGGGCAGGGGCAGGGGCGGGGAGAGGGAGGGCAGGGAGGGGGGGCAGGAGAGAGGAGGGGCAGGGGAAGGGAGGGCAGGGGAGAGGCAGGGGCAGGGAGAGGGGCAGGGGCATGGGAGAGGGAAGGGCAGGGGAGAGTGGGGGGGGCAGAGGAGGGCAAGAGAGAGGCAGAGGGCCGGGGAGAGGGAGGGCTGAGGGAACTGGGGCGGGAGGGGTGGAGAACGGGGGGCGGGGAGGCGAGGACGAGCACGAGACCGGGCTACCAAAGCGAACGAGGCTGCTCGCCTCCTCTCCTCCTCCCTCCTCCTCCTCCTCCCTCCTCCTCCTCCTCCCTCCTCCTCCTCCTCCTCTCTCCCTCCTCCTCCTTCCTCCTCTCCTCCTCCTCCTCCTCCTCCTCCTCCCCGTCCTCCTCCTCCTCCTCCTCCTCCTCCTCCTCCTCCTCCGTCCTCCTCCTCCTCCTCCTCTCCTCCTCTCCCCTCCTCCTCCTCCTCCTCCTCCCCCTCCTCCTCCTCCTCCTCCTCCTCCTCCCCCGCCCTGGGGAAATCTGGGGAGACTGCCAGCACAGCTGAATAATCAGTCCTTTCGCGTCTTGTGGTGGGGGGGAAAGGGGGGGGGAAGGGTGAGCGCGAGAGGTGAAAGAAGGAAGGGTAAACGGAGAATGGATGGGGGAGGGCGAGGGTCGGTGAGGTCAGGGCGAGAGGCTTTGTTCAAGAGCAAACTGTGTCGAAGATGCAATCAGCGCCTACCGCCTCGCCTACCGCCGCGGTCGTCGGCGGGCGGGCTTGTCGGCGCTCGGCGTTCCACGCCGTTGCAGCCTGGCTGGACGGCTGGACCTATGCCACAAGCCCATGGACAGCATGTCCAACGCCGTGCTCCCGTACTTCGTGGCCGGGTGCCCCGGCCGCAAACCTGGCTCCAGCAGGCCCCGCAGCATGCGGCCCTTCCTCGCCTTTCAACTGCCGCAGCGCGAGCGCAAGCAATACCGTACTGGCACCGTTCAGTTTGCAAAAATCTGGCGTGAGGGATGGGGCTGCAGTCCGCAAGCGGTGGGTAAGGCAACAACCATGCGCAGGTCGCACAAGGTGTGGGGTCGTCTTGAGGATCGATCGGGCTGTCTGCAGGCTCGTTCAGGACATGATGCAATGATGCTCGGGGCCTCTTGGGCGGTCTGGGGCGCCCAGAAGACCGACGAACTGAGTATCAAAAAAACCACGCGTAATCTTAAACCATAAGAGAAGCATGGGTGTTCGCGTTTGGAGGCCACCTCGGGAGTGTTATTTCGGCCGTCGTCGGGCGTCTGGTGGGTGTCTGGGGCCGCTTGGGGCACCCGCAGGCTGTTGAGCATCTCTCCTCACCATTCTGGGCCCGTTTTCAAAGGCCCACAAGGAGGTCCAGGAAGCCCGGGCGGCCGAGTGTCATGAGTGTCGTAGATCCATGAAATGAACGGCGAGCGAGGCTCAACCGTCACCCTCGGCCTCCCAGACAGGAGGAAGGGGCCCGCAGGCGCCAGCACCGACGGTCAGGGGAAAGGCAGATACCTTGTCGCTCAGCGACTCGCTGCCCAACCGAGACGGCGTGGTGCGTAGGGGGACAGCCAGTTCACCGCGTCACCGCGCAGTACTTCCCAACCGTCACCCCTGCCTAATCGGATGGCATGTGCAACTGGGTTTGTACCCCAGGGTGAGCGGACACAAGGTCCCAAGGGGCTTACGGACCACATGGCCCCGCCTCTCAACCAAATGCACACTCCCCGTGCCTGGTACCCATCTCCAGGTCACGGGCGCAGCTAACGCGCCGCTGCCACGGGCAAAATGCCACGTGGCTGGTGCAAGAACGACGAAAACCGGTTCATCTGCCCCCAACCGCCGCACGCAATTGACACTGACAGTGTGCCCCGAGGAATGTGCGGCGCTGACACCCTGAGAACAGGTGCCAGGCCCCCACCCTCGGGGCAAGCCCGGGCGGCCGAGGGAGAGAAGGAGGAGGAGGAGCAGGAGCAGGAGGAGGAGGAGGACCAGTGTAAACCCAAGAGTCATCAACGATGTTGGAATGAACCATCCCTCCAAGCTCCTTCACAGGCCCCATACAACGGGTCATTTCCATTGAGGGAAATGCCTCGTTGGAAGACAACCGTTTGAAGATCCTGAAGCATGCTAAAACATTGCTCTCGGGATTTTAACGCCGCGGATCTACCTGACTGCTGCGTCTTGACGATCTGGAATCGTGCCAGAACGCCACTCCTGGAACGTCAACACCGCGAACCAACACAATTGTTGTACCCGCGTAATCCTGAATCCTTCAGAAACACCACTTCTGGTAAGTTGATCATGGGAATCCGTGAAAATATTGCGAACGTTTAAAACGAATGTGCGCGGCGATAAAGCGAGAGCCAGAGTTTGAAAAAGAACCGCCCTCAATCCGTGAAGCTCTCGCGAATGTTTGAAACACGTGTGCGCGGCGCTACAACGAGAACCACATTGTGTCAACGACCCGCCCTCACTCCGCGAAACTCTTGCACATGTTTCAAAGGAATGCGCGCGGCGCTAAGGCGAGAATCACATGTTGAAAACCACCCGCCCTCCATCCTTGAAATGCTTGCAAATGTTTATGACGGATGTGCGCGGCGCTAAGGCGAGAACCACATGTTGAAAACGACCCGCCCTCAATCCGTGAAACTCTTGTATTGATTAGAAACGAATGCGCGTGGCGCTAAAGCGAAAGCCACATGTTGGAAACGGCCCGCCCTCCATCCGTGAAGCTGTTGCCACTTTTCAAGCTTCAAAACCATACGTGGTGAGGAAGTCTTAGGCGAAACGCCCGACCCGCCCTAAAAACTGGCATCGGGGTGCGACACGGAGAAGTTACAAGGAAAACTAATGGAGGAGGAGGAGGAGGAGGAGGAGGAGGCGGAAGAGGGGGATGAAGCGGGAGGGGGAGGCGGATGCGCGGGAGAAAGAGCGGAGGGAGCGCAAGGCGGAAAGGGGGGAGAAAAAAGGAGGAGGAGGAGGAGGACACATGGGGGGCAGGAGACAGAGAGAGGGAGAGAGAGAGAGAGAGAGAGAGAGGAACGAGAGAGAGAGAGAGAGATAGAGAAAGAAAAAAGAGAACGAGAAAGAGAAAGAGAGAAAGAGAGAGAGAGAGAGAGAGAGAGAGAGAAAGTGAGAGAGATCGAGGAGAGGGCGAGGTGGAGAAGGAAGGGGAGGAGGAGGAGCAGAAGAACGAGCACGGGCGCTGCAGCTCCGCTGCTGCGGTCCCCCCCCCCCCCCCAAAAAAAAAAACGTAGAAACTCGAGGAGAACGAGGCGGGGGAAGCCCCCGCCTCGCTCGAGGCATCCTCGACGGATCCTGCAGTGCGAGCGTCTCGCCCCAGACCTCCCCATCACATGCTCACGCTGGTGCTCGAGAGAAGGGCGAGAAGGGGGGGAGAAGAAGAGGGTGGGGGGGGAGGGGAGAAGGGGGGGGGGGAGGAGAAGGTGGGGGGGGGGAAGGGGGAGAAGTGGGGGGGGGGGGGGAGGGGGGGGGGGGGGGAGGGAGAAGGAGAAGGGGGGGGAGGAGAGGGGGGAGGGGGGAGGCCCCCGCCTCGCGCTCCTGCTGACGGAGGCGCTCCAGCTCCGCCTCAGCCGCTGCGTCTCCGCCCGCGCGGCGGCCAGGGTGTCCCAGCTCTGGCCTCGCGGCGGGGGGGGGGGGGGACGGGTGGGCGCTGCTGCCCGCGGGGGGGGGGGGGGACGGAGGGGGGGCGGGGGGGCGAGGGAACATCTCCCCCTCCTCCTCCTGCTCCTCCTCCGCCTCCTCCTGCTCCCCTCCTCCTCCTCTCCTCCTCCTGCTCCTCCTCCTCCTCCTCCCCTCCTCCCCCTCCCCTCCCCCCCCTCCCCCTCCTCCTCCCTCCTCCTCCTCCTCCTCCTCCCCTCCTCTCCTCCTCCTCCTCCCTCCTCCTCCTCCTGCTTCCTCCTGCTCCTCCTCCTCCTCCTCCTCCTCCTCCTCCTCCTCCTCCTCCTCCTCCTCCTCCTCCATCTCCTCCTCCTCCTCCTCCTCCTCCTCCTCCTCCATCTCCTCCTCCTCCTCCTCCTCCTCGCACGTAGCTCGGAATGGGTTCGTAGTCGCTTAGCTCGCTCGCTCCTCCTCCTCCATCTCCTCCTCCTCCTCCTCTCCTCCTCCTCCTCCTCCTCCTCCCAGCCGTCCCTCCCATCATCATCCTCCTCTGCCTGCTCCTTGCTCTCCTCTTGCCCGCAAAGCGCCCCATCCTCCCCCCCTCCACGCCCTCCTGCCTCTGGTGCATTGGTGAGCCCAGCAAGGATGGGAGGGATGGGAAGGGAGAGGCAGAGGGAGAGAGAGAGAGAGAGAGAGAGACAGAAACAGAGACAGAGACAGACATAAGCAGAAGCCGAAACAGAAGCAGAAACAGAGATAGGCAGACAGCCACACGCAGACAGAGAGACAGAGAGAGACAGAGACATAGACAGGGACAGAGAGACAGAGACAGAGACAGAGGCCGAGAGAGTAGGGAGGAGGATGAAGATGTCGGAAACGCTGGGGGGTGACGATCGTAGGAACAGGCTTAAGAGGAGAAAAGCAGGACGACGATTCGCAGGAGAAGAGGGAGAGGGGGGTGGAGGAAGAGCGGGAGGAGGCGGAGGAAGGAGAGGACGAGGATAAGGACGAGTAGGTCGCGGGCCCCCGAGGAGTGAAGGTGATGAAGAGGAAGAGGAGGGACGAAATGCTGCAATTCCTGACGCAAGACGAGGTCATGGGAACATTCCGGCGCGATACCGAATCAAGACAACCCAGTAACGGTAATTCTTCCATAGCGGGCAGCCCCTATTGTTGGCCGACAACCGCCAAGGCGCAATGTAATGAGGACCAGGCTGCCAGGAACAAATTAAACTTTGACAAGAGACACACGTGTTCACCATGCGGCGCGTGGGCCAGGGCAAATAGGTGGCCACGCATACTTCTGCGAGTCTGATCTCATGGGCCACCACAAAGCCACCACGAACATGCGAAATAGCATGGCCCAGGCTAAGGCCTGCCGCGCAAACACCAAAGCTCCCCGAACCATGGAGGCAAAGCTCCACCACCATTCCAAAAATAAATGGTGCGAGCGTGACCCTCCGCGCCGACGGACTGCTCCGCCACACGCAGTTGAGGCATGAGACGGAGAGTGGAAACGTGAAGGCGCTGAATCCAACGAGGGCCGTAGTAGACTCCCTTGAGTAGAGGCGCCGTTCTGGTTCGAAGGCCCTTCAGGAGCGGTGCCAGGCAACCGCGCGCTCCTCACACCGCACGACCCCAGCAGCGATGATTCCCTTCAGAACGATGGCTGATGACGGCCCAGAAAAAGGTAATCAACTGGCCCTCCCAGATGCGGACGCGGACACCACTGGAAATCCCGATTACATGGACATCAGCCTTGAGGATGTAGATACGGAGGACGCATCGGCAAGCAACAAGCGGTCGAAGAGGGTCCACAATGACGACATGGACATCGTCACCTGGTTGGTGCCAGGCATGGACGCCTACGAAATGCTGGCCATCCTAGATCCGTTGATTGCGCCGTTCACGCGTGAAGAGGATGGCCTGCCGAACTACGGCATCCACGGTCGCAATGCATACGACATGTACGAGGCAACGGAAGTTCTTTGGCCTAACGGCCGACAGGCTTCGGACCTGCGCTATCAGTCCAAAAGACCGCTACAACATCATAGACACCTGGGCCATGCACGCTACAGCCGACTCCACTCCACTTAGACTCCCTCAACGAGTCCACGGTGCTGCTGGGCATGGAGACCAACATTAATCCCTTGGCGTGCCCTACTGCTGGCGAGCTGCCCTCCACGGCCCGGTCTCTCGACGAGGTCGGCCGATTCCAAGCTCGACGGCGACAACAGCACTTGGACATGGAGCTCTTCGTGGGCACACATCACCGTGAGCGGGATCACTACATGACCAACCAGTCCATCCTGGCACTGGTCGCTGCCACCGACGATGCCGTGGATCCGCGGTTCCCTCGACGCAGAAGCATTTGGGCGGGCTGATCACAAGACACAGTAGCCGCCAACGAACACAGCCGTGAATGGAAGCTCACGGCCACGTTCTCCAGCTGCGCGGACGCTAGCCACTTCTCCAACCTCCATTCATGATCTGTGCCTGTATGGGGCCGAGGCGGGCACAACATCTACTGGAACAGGCTCACGAGAAAAAATGTTTGTCGGACCCCTGCGCGCAGACTCCAGCTTCCTCGACGCAGGCGAGGCTGCGAGCATCTCGTCCAACATCCTCCGAGAGCAGACGATCCGGTTCGTCGAGCGAGAGTCCAGGTGGCGGCTACAACAGGGCCTCGAGTAGTCCATACCGACGGCGGCGAGGCACAGATGGGCGCAGTCGGCGCTCTAATGCTTTATGCTCGTGGTGTGCGTGACTTCGTTCAGACTCCAGGGGCAAGCTGCTCCAGCTTGAGTATGACGACTCACGCTGGCCGTGAATCTTGAACACCCAAAGTCGTTGCAGGCACACCGTGGCGCCAGGCGGGTCGGCCTACATGGGCGGGATCAAGAATGCCTGCGACGGCTTACAGGAGAGCAGACACTGAATGTAATGTCGCTCCCCACGCCTCCTTGTTGTGGGCCGTCCCCCAGTCGCCTCTTCAGATTGCTAGGCATCTCCCATAATGCCGTCTGTCCTGCATGCCACGACTGCCGCTGCAAGGGGTAGCTAGCAGTGGTAATTCCTGGGCTCAGTTATGTAAACATCTGTTTTTTCTGCTTACCCCCTTGTCGTGGGTCGCTCCCTGCCTCCCGACTGTCTAGTTTTCAGGCCTCCCAGCCTGTCGACAAGAGGTATTTATGGTCGGTCTCTAAGTTGTCCAACGTTTTCTCTTGTTCCACTTACTGTTGTCAGACACATGTGACGCCAGTGAATTGATCGAGTGCTTCAGCTTCTCAGTGTGCTTCCAGTGCTACGACGAGCGTGTGAGTTCAGAATAATCATGCCCTTGATTGGCCTGCAGCCGCTGCTCTAGCCCCACGTGAAGGCACCAGTTCCCCCGCATGGCTCCTCTCTGGATGAGCTCACTGCGGGTGCTATGAAGTCCATGGCTTTTCTACCTCACAGTAACCGTTTCTGGATATTTCGCCTGTCCGATACCACACGGCCACCGATCCCCTCTTGGCGGCGCGCACAAGGGGGTGGGGGGAGGGGGGAGGGCTTCTTAGAAGCACCCCTGCCTCTTAGAAGGCGCGGGCCTTCTCTGTAGATGTCAGGCCGGCGCCTTCTAAGAAGCAGCCTTCGGGGGGGGGGGGGCGCGCAGGCGGGCCCAGCGGCCCCGGGCCGGCGCTCGGCCTGCCGCAGCTGCCGGGGCTCCGCACGAAGGCGCGCGGGCCGCCCGAAGCCGCGCGGGGCGGCGAGCCGAGGGCTCCAGGGTCGGGGCAAAGCTTCCGCCGCCGCTGCCACGTGTAGGACGGGGGAGAAGCGAGGATGAGAAGGTCCTCCTCCTCCTCCCTCCTCCTCCTCCTCCTCCTCCTCCTCCTCCTCCTCCTCCTCCTTCTAAGAAGCAGCCCCCACCCCCTTGTGCGCGCCGCCAACCCTCGAGCAGGCCGCCGCACACCCGCCCGCCGCGCCCCCTCTGCCGCACGCGTCACCTGCCAGGCCGGCGCCATCTCTCCCGCACCGCGCAGAGAGCCCACCGGCGAGGCGAGGCCACCGCGCTGTGGCCGCGCAGCGCGGCGCGCGGAACGAGGCTACAACTCTGCAGGCCCCCCTGCACCGCACCCCTTGAGCAGGGACCGGCCGTCCCGGCATTCCTACGCTCGCCATCGCTCGGACGTCCATTCCCTGCGCTTTTTTGGGTTTCGTGCGTGGTTTCTTCCCCAACTGATCAAGGATGCTCCTCGATGGTCCTCGCCGAAGGAAAAATGCACACGTCCGAGCGATGCCAAGTATAGTCCTACCACGACATGTTCTTAGAACCCAAAAATGTTCGAAGGACGAAAGCAAGGTCCCTAGAACAGGAGCCCGATGTGTTCCAACAAGACGGTCCCAGCCAGAACTGTTCTAAGAGCATGTCGTGGAAGCCACAAAAAAGGTTCTTAGAACATGGTTTGGTAGGGCTATACGCGAGGCAGGACGCGTCGTCAACGCTTGACGCCTCCCTCCCTAAAACAGGGCTAGGATCGGGATAAATCGCTCCAGAGCGTTCCGGAGCGCTCTCAGAGCGTTCCGGAACGCTCTGGAGCGGCCGCGGCACCCAATACATCCTCCAAACCCGCCGATTCTCAGAGATTTCGAGTTATCCCGATCCGATTTTGTCCCGATCTTCGCGTCGTTTTACTCCCCCCCTCCCCGCGCGCCCCTCGCCGGACCCGCCTCCGGGCTCGCGGCGTCCGCGGGGCCGGCCGCGGCCATGACGGCCGCGGCCGCGGCCGCGGCGGCAACCGCGAAGCCCTGCGGAACCCAGCGGCCGAGCGGGGGGGGCTCCGTCCTGCTGCCTCCCTCCTCCTCCTCCTCCTCCTCCTCCTCCTCCTCCTCCTCCTCCTCCTCCTCCTCGATCCCTCTTCCTCCTCCTCCTCCTCCTCCTCGATGCCTCTTCCTGGTGAAGAACTTCCCCCCGTCGCGCCCCGAGGCCCGAAGAGGCGGGCCGGGCGATTCGCCCGATACTCCCTCGCCATCTGCGATCGTGGAGCTGAACATATATGCACCAACTGCACGCATGGAGGGCGGCGGGCTTCCAACATGTGGCTCTAGGTGGCTCTCGCCCTCAGCGCCGCGCACGCTCGTCTCGAACATGGGCAGCAGCTGCACGCGGGGACCGCGGGCCGCCCTCAGAGCGTTGCTCTATATTAGCGCCGCGCAGACTCGTCATCAACATCTGCAGGAGCTTCACGCGGGAGGAGGAGGAGGAGGAGGAGGAGGAGGAGGAGGAGGAGGGGGAGGAGGGGGAGGAGGAGGAGGAGGAGGAGGAGGAGAGGAGGAGGAGGAGGAGGAGGGCTGGTGGTTGTCAGAGTGTGGCTCTCCCCCGAGCGCGCCGCGCGCACTCGTCCTGCAAGCTTGCAGGGGCTTCGCCGACGGAGGGCGGCGGGTCTTCAAAGCGTGGCTCTCGTCCGAGCGCGCCGCGCACAGTCGTCTTACAAGTGTGCAGGAGCTTCACCGACGGAGGGCGGCGGGTCTGCAACATGTGGCTCTCGTCCGAGCGCGCCGCGCATTCGCCTTAAGTAAGAGCTTGCAGCAGGCTCAAGGATTCCAGTGGGTAACGTGGCAGAAATCGTGCCCGGGCAGGCTGCCCACATGTCAGGGCGCAACGGTCACGTTGATTCGCGGCGTTGACGGCCCAAGAACGGTGCTATGGTGCGATTCAGGATCGTCCGAGACGCAACAGTACCGCAGTCTCGCGGCGATGGAATCCCGGGGACGGTGTTGTGGCGCAGTTTCCGATTTTCAAACAGTTGTCTTCCAATGGAGCCCCTCTCTCAGTGAAAATGAACCCTTGCAGGGGCCGGTGAAGAGGGAACTTGGAGGGAGGGCTTCTTGCAATGTCGTTGATGAATCTTGGGTTTATACTGGTCGTCGTCGTCCTCCTCCTCCTCCTCCTCCTCCTCCTCCTCCTCCTCCCCCCTGTCCCTTCTCTCTCTATCTGGCTTTCTCTCTCTCTCTCTCTCTTTCTCTCTGGCTCTTTGTCTCTCTCTCTCTCTCTCTCTCTCTCTCTCCCTCTCCCTCTCCCTCTCTATATCCCTCTCCCTCTCATGTGCTTTGATGTTTGTTCCCCCTCTCTCCTTCTCTCTCTCTCTCTCTTTCTCCCATTCTCTCTCTCAGGCAGCCCAGAGGGTAGCAAACCTCACTTCCGGCGGTGCGAACCTCCGCCAAGAAGGGAGGAGGAGGAGGAACAGGATGGAGAAGAAGCAGTCTCCAAAACATGGGGGCCAGGCCTCTGTCCGGAAGACGTGTGGTCCTCAGGGGGGCACCGTCGAGCGCACAGCGCAGCCCCGTCCCAGGCGGCGCTCGCACGCTGCGGCCGCGGCTCAAAGCGTGCCCGTCGCCGCCGCCCGCTGTCGCAGCGTCCTGCCGCTCCTCCTCCTCCTCCTCCTCCTCCTCCTCCTCCTCCTCCTCCTCCTCCTCCTCCTCCTCCTCCTCCTCCTCCTCCTCCTCCTCCTCCTCTCTCCTCCTCCCCCTCCTCCTCCTCCTCCTCCTCCTCCTCCTCCTCCACCTCCCCTCCTCCTCCTCCTCTCTCCTCCTCCTCCCCCTCATCCTCCCCCTCCTCCTGCTCCTCCTCCCTCCTCCTCCTCCTCCTCCTCCTCCTCCTCCTCCTCCTCCTCCTCCTCCTCCCCCTCCCCCCCTCCTCCTCCCCCTCCTCCTCCTCCTCCTTCCTCCTCCTCCTCCTCCGTCCTCCTCCTCCTTCCTCCTTTCTCTTCTTTCTCCTCTCTCTTCCTTCCTCTCTGCTGTCTCCTCTCTCCTCTGTCCTACCTCCTCTTCTGTCTCTTCCCTCCTCTGCCCTCCTACTCCCTCCTCTCTCCTCTTTCCTTCCTCCTCCTCCTCCTCCTCCTCCTCCTCCTCCTCCTCCTCCTCCTCCTCCTCCTCCTCCTCCCCCTCATCATCATCATCCGCCTCCTCCACCGTCGCCTCCTATCTCCAGTCGTTCTGGGCCGGGACCGCCTGCCGCCTGCGCGCGGGGGTCTTGCTTGTGCGAACTTCAGAACGGCAAGCTGCACAACCGAGCCAATTGTGTCCAGCACTGTCCCTCTGCCATCAGCACGGGGGGCATTGACCTGGCAGCATCGCCGATGTCGTGGTGTTGGCCAGAAGCATGGTGGACAAGGTGCTCGCGATCAAAACTGGTGGACCTCTTGGGACAAGCAGGAAGAAGGCCACAGAAATGAGTTCGAGTCCTTGTGGTAGTGTCCCCACTGCCTGTGCGGAAAGAGCATGCCCTCACAGTGGTTCTGCAAGCATCGCTGTGCACCACGAGTCACATCGTTACCAGGTGATGCAGGAGGAGCACCCCTTCCCAGTGAAGCATGGGCGAGTGGTCCTCCACCGCTTAGCTTCTGCATGGGCTGCAGCTAACACCTTCCAGGGAACACCCCAACGAGGGCGAGCTGTAGCAACTGGTGGCCCTGGCTACAAAGGTTGGCGACAACACAGCGGTCAGCGCACACTACAGCAATGGCGCTACAACGAGGAGCACTGAATGAGTAACGAAGGGGCTTTTCAGGCATCAAGCTTCTCGATGACGAGCTCGAAGCGGACGCCAAAGAGCACGGATGTCTTACTGACGAGCTGCATCCCCAAGCCTGCGAGAGCACTGGCAATAAGGATTGTCGTACTCGCTTGTCGTTGTGCTTCCGTGGCTACATGGATGGCAGAATCGACTTCGCACAGCTCGCCGACGCAGGAAAGCTGCTCACCAGTTCGGAGACCGAGTCCGAGCGCATCCCAGAAGATGAACAGCAGGTTCAGCAGCGAGCCAGCGAAGACCGTCCACCCGCAGCCTTCTCGGCGGGGTGGCCTCCGAGCTGGCGTGCATCAAGAAGCGGCGTGCCCGGCGCGCCGAGGGGGCGGCCACACAGAGCGCCGCCGCGGAGAAGCTGGCGCACCAGGAGGGGCACCCGAGGGCAGGAGGAGGAGGAGGAGGAGGAGGAGGAGGAGGAGGAGGAGGAGGAGGAGGAGGAGGAGCGCGGGGGCTCGAGACCTCCACGTCCGTCTCCCGCGGCCGCCGAGGGGCGCAAGGAGCTCCCAGGCGCACAAAAGGGACACCTCAGGCCACGGGAGTCGCACGCACCAGACGTATCGGAGGAAGAGCTCCTTCTTCTTCTTCCTCTCCTCCTCCTCCTCCTCCTCCACGGACCCCACATACTAGCCGCTTCCCCCCCTCCAGCTATCCACTCCTCTTCTACGATCCCTGTGTACGGCCCTGGCCACCATGAGGGGCGGGAGAGGAGTATCTAGAGAAAGGTGGAGAAACATATGTATGTATATACAAAGAGAGAGAGAGAGAGAGAGAGAGAAACAGAATAACAAAAACCCTACGGGTAGGGGAGACTGCTACTCACAAGTGTCGCCTGTGAGACACAGTGACGCTACAGTGTAGCATGCTAGCTGGGACTAGCGGGATCTGGCGATCAGGTGGCCCCAGTGGGGGGGAGCTGTTGCTACTCACCAGACTGTTGCCTGTGTGACGCAGGAGCGATTCCATGGGCCCTGGCGGTGGGACGACCTCAACTAGCAAAGAGGTTACCTGCAACATTCGTGGGAGTGCAGTGGTATGCGAGTACGGGCTGGACTCAGGGAAATTCAGCAACACACAGCAATGGGGAGACAATGAGGTACCAAGAAAAAAGGTGGCCCACGTGGGGAAAGGCGACAGCGACCCACCAGAGTACAGCCCGTGCGACACAATGGCAGTGCATTGGGGGAGAGGAAGAGCGGAGGAGGAGGAGAAGGAGAGGGAAAGACAGAAGGACGAGGAGGAGCAGGAAGAGGACGAAAAAGAAGACGCCGAATACTATCAATGAGCGTAATAATCAACTAATACTAATGCTGAGAATTACAATAACAACGACGACGAGGGTAACACTAAGCTTGATTATAACACGAGTAAGCACCATGACAACAGTATACGGTGACAATGAGTAGCACACATGATACGAATACAACTAAGAATAATGCACCACTATGGAAAGTAATAGTGGTAGTAGTGAAAAATACTACTAACACGATTGCTGCTGCTACTGCTACTACTACTACTACTACTACTACTACTACTACTACTACTACTACTACTACTACGACTACTACTACTGCTGCTACTACTACGACTACAACTACTACCACCACCACCACCACGACTACTACGACTACTACTACTACTACTACTACTACTACGACTACTACTACTACTACTACTACTACTACTACTACTACTACTAGTAATAATAATGCTACTAAGAGTAATACACGATAACAGTATCAGTAGTGACATTAATACTAATAACAATATTGGTAATGATAGAAAATGAGAATAATGACAATAATGATAATGATGATGATGATGATGATGATGATGATGATGATGATGATGATGATGACGACGATGATGATGATGATGCTGATGATGATGATGCTAATGCTGATGATGATGATGATGATGATGATGATGATGATGATGATGATGATGATGATGCGTCATACGAATACGAATAATACGATTACTGTTATTAGCAATACTATTAATACTACTAATCACAAAAACGTGAGTGGCAGCAGCAACAGCAGGAGGGATGAGAAGAGGGATGACCAGGAGAAAGAGAGGAGAAGAAGGTCCCTTCGACGAAGGTCCCTTCAACAAACTGCCGAACGCGCCGGCTGCGGAGTAGAAGGAGGAGAAGAGGAGGAGGAATAAGGAGGAGGAGAAGGAGGAGGAGGGAGGGGGAACAAGGAGGAGAAGCAGGAGAAGGAGCAGGAGGAGGAGAGAGAGCAAGAGAAGAGAAGGAGAAGAAGGGGGAGGAGGAGGAGGAGGAGCAGGAGGAGGAGAGGAGGAGAGAGGAGGACGGGGAAGGGGGAAGAAGGCAGAGAGAAGCAGGAGGAGGGAGCAGGAGAGGAGATAGAGGAGAAGAGGAGGAAAGGGGGAGGGAGGAGGAGGAGGAGGAGGAGGAGGAGGAGGAGGAGAGGAGGAGGGAGATGGTAGAGAGCAGGAGGAAGGAGAGGAAGAGGAGGAGGAGGGGAGGAAGGAGGAGGAGGAGCAGGAGGAGAAAGGGAGGAGGGAAGAGGAGGAGGAGGAGGAGATAGAGATAGAGGAGGGGGGGAAAGGGACGGACAGCGGCGCCGGCCCCGTGCCCAGGAGACGCCCAGCACGGCGCCTCCCGGTGCGGCGGGCTGGGAGGCGGCGTCTGGGTTCCGGTGTCGTTGAGTGTCTGCGGTGCGCCTCAGGCGG
>CAUYUJ010016553.1:259897-272705 GCA_963575745.1 Prorocentrum cordatum | reverse complement strand
TCTAGGATCATCTTCTCCCTATGGAGGCAACTCCTTGTGTTGACGTTGGTGCCAATTTTCTAGGCTTCCAATCAAGAGTGCCTCTCCGGACGGCCATGGGGAGGAGGAGCGGGGGGTCTTGCCGATGGCATCGCGACGGCGACGCCGACGACGACGAGCGGCGACGGAAACGACGACGAGCGCCCGCGGCGACGATGCCGACGGCGACGGCGTCGATGGCGACCAGCGATGGCGTCGACGGCGACGTCGACGCCGACGGCTCGGCGCCGGTGCCGACGGGCGGCCGACGGCGACGAGCGGCGGGCTCGCCCGACCGAGGCGCCAGGCCGGCGGGGCGCCGCGGAGGGTCGCCGCGGCGCCGCTGCGATCCGGCAGGCCCCCGTCGGGTATAGCCAGGACCCCGGGTGAGGGGACCCGGTTGGCGGGTAGGTCCCCTGAGCCTTTTCAATTGGCCAGGATCACTGGACCAGGTCTGCCGTAGCTGGTGTTTTTTCGGGTAACGGCAGTTCTGGTCAGTGGAGCGGGGCGAGGGGGGCGTCCCCCAGTACACATCCCGAAACCAGGCTCCACGAAACCCAGTTCTGCCAACGCCCGACCACGGGCGGCGTCACTGACGCCGATGCCGACGACCACGTTTAAGTCGGGCGTGTCCCTCTACAGGAGGAATGTTCAAAAAGAGTCAAAAATATCGGGGGACGATTTTGTTGAGTATTTTTAATGGCTATTTCTGAATATTCTTGACTATTTTTCATTCTTCCTCCACAATCCGCCTGTAGGAGGACATGCATGATCTAAGACCATGTCGACGGCGTCGTCGACGTCGTCGCCGCCGCGGCTCGTTTCGAAGAAGAAAAATCACGTAAGCATAAACTTTTGGCGCTCCGCGCGGATTTCTTGGATCCGCGCTGGGCCCCCTCGGCGGCGCCTCTGGCGCCGCCCCTGGCGCGCTCTGCACGCTGGGGAGGGGGGTGGCGCGGATCCCAGAAATCCGCGCGGACCTCCGAAAGTTTATGTGTATGTTTTTTTGTTGTTCCTCTATCGTTGTGCTCTCCATAGGAGCAACCCTGGGGAGGAGGAGGAAGATCGCACGGGGCTAGGACGAGGACAAGTCCGTTCCAGAGCGTGCTGGACCGCTCCGAGACGGCCGCGGCGCCCGAGACGTCCTCCAGAGCCTCCAGATCTCGGATATTCTCGATCTATCCTCGTCTGGATTTGTCCTCGTCTTGGCTTCGTCGTAGAGGAGGAGTAACCCAGGGAAGCAGTTAAGACCCCCCCACTTCCGGTGAAAGCATTGACGCAATCTATGCACCCTGAAGCGCTACCCTGGCACCCTGGCACCTGGTCGTTGCTTAGCACTCCTCTGGAGCCCCCAGTGGCGAGAAGGAGGAGGAGGAGGAGGAGGAGGAGGAGGAGGAGGAGGAGGAGGAGGAGGAGGAGGAGGAAGGGGCCCAAGACCCTTGCGTTCTTACCGCTGGTCCTTCAATGTCGTCGGGGGGGGGGCAATCATTATGTATTTGTTGCGGCTTGGTGCCGTGCTAAGATATCGTTCGGCTGAATCCGCCCCCGTGGATTATTCATTCTCGTATTGGTGCTAACGATAACAGTCACCACCCACCAAACCACCCCAACCCAACCCGAAGGCCACGATTTGCCCTCCATTTCCAGTGGGGGGGGGTCGGCGAACTTTGAAAAAACATGTGGAACCCGTACCCCCCCCAACCCGAAATTCGGTCAAATTCGCGTCTTCGGGTTGGGTTGGGGTGGTTTGGTAGGTAGTCAAACAGGGGTTTCTTGTTTGATTCATGGTGTCAGGGTGAGGAGGAGGAGAAGAAGAAGTAGGGGGAGGAGGATGAGACGCATGACTACAGTTGTAGTCGAAAACTGGTAGCAGACCGGGAGGACATACACCTCCAGCCCTCAGGATTAGCATTTTGGTAACCACTCGGGCCCGTGGGGATCCATACCACAAACAACTAATTTGAACGAGATCAGAAGCCCACCAGCCCAGAGGGGGTAGGTGGTCTAACGAGCTTTTTGTTCCAACATGCTGCTCTCCCCTCCTGGGAGAGGTTTGCCCCTCCCCCTTCCCGTCGTCCCTGGGTCGGGGGGGGTGCGCCGTCAGCCATTGGAGCGTCCCAGGTAGCCCAAGATGGCTTCAGGATCGCACACTATATATCCCAATATGTTTCAATCTTGTTTCCAACATGGCTTCACTCGGCGGCGAGCCCGGGGGGGAGTGAGAAGGGGCGGGCCTTCTCAGAAGGCTCGGAACTCCCCCAGCCTTCCGAGAAGTTTCCTGAGCCGTACCCGAAGACACAGAAAACTTCTCAGAAGGCTCGAGAGTTTCTGAAGAGTCCCACCGCCTTCTGAGCAGGCCTTCTCCTTCTCAGTTCCCCCCCTCGCTCGCCGCCCATTCAAGAGGGACCATGACCGTCCCAAGACGGCACCAAGTGGCCGCAGAGCCTCCCAAGGACGCCCCCAACAGGGTCCAATCCTTCCAACACCTGTGGGAAGTCATGCTGTTGGTCTGCTCGCCCTTTCGCTTCCGATTGGCCCTTGAGACATCAAGTCTGCTTTAATCGGCCACGCGCAGAGGGGGGTAGGGGGAGGGGGAAGGCTTCTTAGGAACACACCTGCTTCTTAGAAGGCGCTGGCCGTGTCTATAGATGTAAGGCCGGGGCCTTCTAAGAAGCAGGGTGCTTCTAAGAAGCCTTCCCCCCTCCCCCTACCCTTTTTTGCGCGCCGCCAATCCAAAGAGGGTCCAAGTGAGCCCCAAGAGGGGCCCAAGAGGGACGGCCCCAAGAGCGACGCAGAGCGCCACAAGAGGATCCCCCAAACTATTTTGCAGCCTCCGACGGGGGCTGTCATTGAGTCCCCTCCCTTCTTTGATCGATGGCCTCCAAGATGGCCCAAGAGCGCCCCGAAGGAACCCACGAAGGCCCCAAGAGCGCCACAAGAGAGGCTCCAGGCCTCCCAGATGGCTCCAAGATGGCCCAAGTAAGCTGCCAGCAGGCTCCCATACCGAAAGATTTGCGGAGGCATTTTTGGTAGACTCTTGTGCCTACTCAAGCTGATCCGGATCTTCGGTTTGACGGCTGCTTCTTATTTTTGTTCCACTGCGTGTTCCCATTCTTCTCTGATCGTTGCTGGTTGGGCTCGGGGATATGCGAAGCGTCAAGCAATTCGAACGTGTTCCTCTTTGTGGTGCTCTTGGGGTATCCTTGTCGCCACGGCTGGATCCGCTTCGAAATCTTGGACAGAACGCTCTTTCTCGGGAGAGGTCTCTGGGTCAAGTTGACGTCATTTTCGTTTTCGTTCTCGTCTCCGTCGAATTCGTCGGAACGGGAGGCGGGCAAGGAGGAGGACCCCCCATCGTCTTACATGGAAAGGGCCATGTCTTGCGGGTTGTCGACCCCGCCTCTGAGATGACTTTTCCGCCAGGTCGGTCCGTGAGGGTTCCTCGTCGTCGTCGTCGTCGCCGCCGCCGTCGTCGTCGTCGTCGTCGTCGTCGTCGTCGTCGTCGTCGAGCTTGTTCTCTTTTCCGCAATCAATGCCGTCCGCAGACACAATTATGGGAAGGGTCGCCTTGTTCGGCGCGCCTTCGCCACACGGGTCACTCGAGCCCGCGCGCGGCAGGCAGCCTTCCGCGCCATCGGCAGCCAGGGGCTGCTGCGCCAACGGGGCTGGTGCTGCTCCGCCCCTGCTCCTGAGACATAACGCCTCCCTGCCGCACCTCCAGACGTCTCGGTCGGTTGGGCCAGGCTTTTCGTTCGAGACTGTCTCCCGCCGTCTGCAGCAGTTTCAGTGACGGGGGGCGGCCCGTTTTCAAGCTGTGGCTCTCGCCTCAGCGCCGCGCACATTCGACTTCAGCGTTTGCAGCTGTCTCAAGGATGGAAGGCCGCCCGTTTTCAAAATGTGGCTCTCGCATTAGCGCCGTGAACACTCGTTTTCTAAGTTTGAAGCAGTTTCAAATCTGGATGGCGGGCCCTTTTTAAACTGTTGCTCTCGCCTGGGCGCCGCGCGCATTCGTTTTCACAGTTTGCAGCGGTTGCAAGGATTCGTACCGTGAGAGTCCTGGAAATCGTGCTTTGTCGCGGTATAGGATTGCCAGGGCGCGACAAACACGTTGATTCGCCGTGTTGAAGTCCCAGGAATTGTTTACTGGCACGATTTAGGGCAGTCAGGACGCCGCAGTCCAGTGGATTCGCAGCGCTGAACTCCCAGAAATGGAGTGTTCAGGCGCGATTGGGAATTCACAAACGGTTGTCCGACGGGGCTTATATCATACCTACCGGTGTGATCTCGCACTGTATTATTTCGACCGACCGACCGACCGTGCCTGGGATGTGCGTTGGGCTGGGATGTGTGTTGGGATGTGTGCTGCCTTCGTGTGCTGGGATGTGTGCAGGGTTGTGCGCTGCCTCCGTGTACTAGGATACGTGCTGGGATGTGTGCTGGCTTCGTGTGCTGGGATACGTGCTAGGGTGTGGCCTGGGTGCGTGCCGCCCCCGCCCGTGTGCTCTGTCTGCCCCCCCGCGCACCTTCGCCCCGTGGCCACCGTCTGCTTATTCCGACAGACCGACCGACCGTGCCCCCCCTCCAGCCCGACCGTGCCCTCCCGTCCCCTGCTCCCCCCCGCCCCCGCGCCCCTCCGCCCCGTGGCCCCCGTCTGCTTATTCCGACCGACCGACCGACCGTGCCCCTCCCCACCGCCCCGTGGCCCCCGTCTGCTGATTCCGACCGACCGACCGACCGTGCCCCCCCCCTCCTGCCCGACCGTGCCCTCCGTCTCCCCTGCTCCCCCCCGCCGCCCCCGCGCCCCTCCGCCCATGCCCCCCGGTTGCTTAGTCGACCGACGACCGACCGTTTCCCTCGCCCTGCGCCCCGTGCCCCCGTCTGCTTATTTCCGACCGCCGACTTTGCCCCCCCTCCTGCCCGACCGTGCCTTCCCGATCCCCGGCACCTCCCCGCACTCTTACGCCCCGTGGCCCCCGTCTGTTTGCCCCGTGGCTCCCTGCTTGTTGCTGATTCCGACCGACCGACCGAGTTTGCCCCCGCCCTTGCCCGACCGTGCCCCCCCGTCCCCCTGCTCTCCCCCGCCCACGCGCCCCTCCGCCCCGTGGCCCCCGTCTGTTCATTCCGGCCGACCGTCCGACCGTACCCCCCACCTTCCGCCCCGTGGCCCCCGTCTGCTTATTCCGATTGACCGATCGGCCGTGCCCCTCCTCCTGCCCTCGTGCCCTCTCGCCCCCCTGCTCCCTGCCCGCCCCCGCGCCCCTCCCCACCGTGGTCCCCGTCGTCTTGTCCGACCGACCGACCGAACCGACGTGCCCCCTCTTGCCCGACCGTGCCGTCCCCGCCCCCCTGCTCCTCCCCGCTCCCGCGCCCCTTCGCCCCCGTGACCCTTGTGTGTTTATTCCGACCGACCGACCGACTGTGCCCCCCCCTCCGCCCATGGCCCTCGTCTGTTTATTCCGACCGACCGACCGACCGTGCACCCCTTCCTGCCCGACCGTGCCCTCCCGTCCCCCTGCTCACCCCAGCCCCGCGCCCCTCCGCACCGGGGCCCCCGTCAGCTTATTACTACCGTTGATTGACTGTGCCCCCCCCCCGCCCCGTGGTTCCTGCCTGCATATTCCGACCGGCCGACCGACTGTGCCCCCCCTCCTGCCCGACCGTGCCTTCCCGATCCCCGGCGCCTCCCCGCACTCCTACGCCCCGTGGCCCCCGTCTGTTTATTCTGGCCGACCGACCGACCGTCCGTGCCCCCCCTCCGCTCCGTGGCCCCCGTCTGCTTGTTCTGACCGACCGACCGACCGTGCCCCCCTTCCTGCCCGACCGTGCCCTCTTCCCCGTCTGCTTATTCCGACCGACCGACCGACCGTGCCCCCCCCCCTCCTCTCCGTGGCCCCCGTCTGCTTATTCCGACCGACCGACCGCCCGTGCCCCCCCTCCTGCCCGACCGTGTCCTCCCGTCCCCCTGCTCACCCCCGCCCCCGCGCCCCTCCGCCTCGTGGCCCCCGTCTGCTTGTTCCGACCGACCGACCGACCGTGCCCCCCCTGCCCGACCGTGCCCTCCCGTCCCCCTGTTCACCCCCTCGCCCCTCCTCCCCGTGGCCCCCGCCTGCTGATTCCGACCGAGCGACCGTGCCCTTCCCCTCCGCCCCGTGGCCCCTGTCTGTTTATTCCGACCGACCGACCGACCGTGCCTCCTTTCTGCCCCATGGACCCCGCCGACCGACCGTACCCACCCTCCGTCACTCTCCCATCTCCCCGGCCACCCCCTTGTCCCGCCCCTTCCGCCCCTGTGGCTCCCTGCTTGCTGATTCCGACCCGCCGACCGTGCCCCCCCGCTCCGCCCGTGCCCCTGGCCACCCTCGAGTTCCCACGTTGGGCCAAAAAGGCCCCAGGACAGCTCAATATTGCCCCAGGCGGGCCCACGCAAGACCCCTAATGAGCCCCAGAGACGCCCAATAGCACCATGGCCCCGAAGAGTCATAGAGACGCCACTAACTCACAATGACATAACAAATTCTTCATGCCATAGCTCGCCGTGTCGCAGCACTCGCGCGCTTCCCCGAAACTACCACAGGTTGGCGCCACCTCCATCTCCCAGTGTCCCACATCCGTGTTTGTATGATCCTTGGCACGGGTGCCTTGTGGCGCAACCTCGTTGATGCGTCTGGGGTTTGCGAAGGTCCCTTTTCTTTTTCTCCTCCTGGGCCTGTCCTGACCAGGATCGGTACGTGTGTGCAGTCGGCGCTGCCAGCGGTCCGCTCGAACGCCTTTCCACTCTTGCCCGCCCCCAGCCGTAGCACGACCTCTGCAGGAGGCGGTTTTCCACGCGCTTGTGCCGCGCGGCGCCAGACAACCCCATCCCGCCCGCCCCCACCGCGCGAGCCACTCCGCCGCGCTCCCCCGAGATCCGACGTCGCGGAAAAGACGCGACATCGTAGACAGCTGCGACGGGAGCCCCACGCCCCATCGATCTACTGCATCTCAGAAGACGGATCGATCCGCGAAGGGCCCGGGGCTCGAGACGGGACGAAGAGGCCCGGCGTGTAAAAAACGCGACGCCCAGATCTCAGGGTTGTTCAACTGGCTTACGCTATTCCGCCGACATCCCAGGTTGGGCCTCCTGGAGGGCTGTGGGAGGCATCTGGGGGGATCCTGGGGACCTCCTGGAGGGCCCTTTGGGGGCTTCTCGGGGGCCCCGTGGGTGCCTGTTTGACCCCTCTGGGGGCGCCTGGAGCCATCTTGGGCGGAAGGGGTCGACACGTCAATTCGAATTCCTCCGGCGATCACAAACATGGATCAAGGGGGCGTTGATTAGCGACGGGTCCCGTTTCCACGGGAGATCGCGGATTTCCGCCGCCGAAAGAGGCGACACCGGCCGCATTTTTGGGAGGGCACCTCCCCCGAACTCCCGATCCACGTTTGCGCGCCCCCGAATTCCGCTTCGCGCCCTGCCGTTGGCGCCCTCCCGTGCCGCGCGGCGCTCGGCAAGGCCCGCAACGACCCTGGCGCCGCCAGCCAGCGCAGGACGTTGGGCGCCGCCGTCGCCGTCGCCGTCGCCGTCGCCGTCGCCGTCGCCGTCGCCGTCGCCGTCGCCGTCGTCGTCGTCGTCGTCGTCGTCGTCGTCGTCGTCGTCGTCGTCGTCGTCGTCTGAGTCGGTCGTTGTCTTCGTCGTCGCCGACGTCGTCGACGTCGTGGATCAAGGTTCGATGATAGGTTCGAGGGTCGAGCAGAAGGCGGTGGTTTCGACCACGGGTGGTGGTGGTGCCATCGTCCCTGGGTCCTCCTCTACACCCACTTCTTGCCCCATGGGCCCAGAGAGGGCCTTGCCGCCGCTTGGTACGCTCCTGTGAGGCCACGGCTCTTGCCGAGCGGGACGCAGATCTCCGAGGGTTCGTCTGGTCATCTGTCCTTCCATCCAGGGATCCCCGGGGACCTCCGCGGAGCCGACGTCGAGTCCTTGCGAGGAGGAGGAGGAGGAGGAGGAGGAGGAGGAGGAGGAGGAGGAGGAGGAGGAGGAGGAGGAGGAGGAGGTGGAGAGGAGAGAGGCGGGGGAACAGGAGGAGGGACAGGGTGCTCCTCCTCCTCGTCCTCTTGCTCCTCCTCGTCTCCTCCCCTCCCTCCTCCCGCCTCTCCTTTTTCTCCCCGATGTCGGAGGTCTGCTCTCCCCCCCTTGGAGGAGCGGCGACGCGGACGACGCACAGGGCGGCCGCGCCGCGCCCCGCTCGCCGGGCCGAGGAGGCGTGTCGAGGGGTGCCTGGGCGCGCGCGCGCGCTGGCGCTGGGGCTGAAGATGTCTCTGGCTGGGCTTTCGGACGTTTTCGTAGGTTCTCGTCTGTTTCTGGAGGATCTCTTGCTTCGGGGTGCGCTCCAGCAACCGCGCCTCGCCGAGAGCGTTCCGGGGCGCCCTGATCGTTCCGAACGACCACCAGAGAGTGGAGTCATGGCCCGGAAGCCAGGGGGCAACGGTTGGGGGGATAGGCTCAGGGGGGATACGTCGACCCCAGGCCCTGGGCGCGCCTGGGTCACCCCACCCCCTGGTCTGGTTCGGGCTAGCCTCCGCAGTCTCGGCCTGGCTTCCTCCTCCTCCTCCTCCTCCTCCTCCTCCTCCTCCTCCTCCTCCTCCTCCTCCTCCTCCTCCTCCTCCTCCTCCCCCCCTCCGCGCATGTCTCCCCCCCCCCCCCTCCTCGCATCCCCTCCTCCTCCTCCACCTCCTCCTCCGCCTCCTCCTCCGTTCAGGTCGTTCCGGGCTGCGTGGCTTGGAGCCTCGGCGCCCATGGGAACGCGCGCGGCGAGCGCGGCGGCAGCGGTGGCTGCAGTCGACGGGAGCTGGGCGCGGCAGCAGCGGAGTCTGGCATGCGGGCCCCTGGCCGTGGGCCGTCGTGGTCGTCGCCGTCGGCGCCGGTTTCGACGTCTTTGTCGTCGCCGTCGTCGCCGTCGTCGTCGTCGCCGTCGTCGCCGTCGTCGCCGTCGTCGTCGTCGTCGAAAAAGGGGGTCGACGAGAATTATGGCACACGGTGGCGGGCAGAGGGTCGCCGGCTGCGTTGTGCAGTGGTGGAGCAAGGACATGCGGTTGAGTAGGGGGAGGTGGTGGAAGAGGCGGAGGTCAGGGGCAACGATAGGGGGGGACAATGAGGCACAGGTCGGCTGCGAGCGAGGGGGGGAAATAAGAAGGAGAAGGCCTTCTCAGAAGGCGGCGTGATTTCTCAGAAGCCCTCGCGCCTTCTGAGAAGTCTTTTGTGCCCTCGGGGAAGGCTAAGAAGACTTCTCAGAAGGCCAGGGGACTTCCGAGCCTTCTGAGAAGGCCCGCCACTTTCATTTCCCCCCGGGCGCGCCGCCTGATAGGGGGGGATGCATCGACCCCGAATCGCTCATTGATCGCCGATAGGGGCCCGATAGCCCCAACCAGCACAGGAGGGTGCGGATTCACTATCGGGGGCGTATCGCCGATCTATCGGAGATGCATCGCCGATTCCAGGTCGATGCATCCCCCCCTATGCCAGTCCGCCCCATCGCTGCCCCTCAGGAAGGGTGGGACGCGGCGGGGGTGGATGAGGAGTGGGTAGAGGTGGACGACGAGGATCAACTTCGACCGATTTTTCGCGATGCGGGCCTCCCTGGCTCTCGATCCAATCCCCGAGACCAGTGTTCCACAGCGGATCCTTTTTTGACCTCCGCGGGCTTCGAAAACGTCCCTCCCCCTCCCTCCCCCTCTCTCCCCTCTTGTCCAGTGATCCAACATGCGCACTACTTTCTTCTCTCCCGAGAAGATGGCCAGGGAGTCGCCCGCCCCCATCCGCGTTCTTGCACACACAGGATTCTTAAAGTCTGCCTTTCCTATGATTCTGTCCAAGGAGGAGGAGGAGGAGGAGGATGATGATGAGGAGGAGGAGGAGGAGGAGGAGGAGGAGGAGGAGAAGGAGGAGGAGCAAGGCTTTCGACAAGGCGTTCGCAAAGGCTCTGGACCGTGCGGCCCATGGGGTTCTGCGGGCAGCGGGCTGCCTGCAGCGGCTGGCGCATGCAGTGTACGTCGCTTCTTTCGTTAGCTTTCTGGTGCAACTAGACTGAAGTCGGGCCTGTCCCTCTACAGGGGGAAAATTCAGAAATGACAGAAGATAGTCTGGGGACGATGTTTTGACTATTTTTGGGCATTTTTTGATTATCTTTTGTTGGCTATTTTCTAGTTTCCGTCCAAACTCCGCCTGTAGGAGGACACGCCCGACCTAACGTTAGCTTTCTGGTGACAATAGACAATCTGCCGCCCAGCTCGGACGGGGTGGAGCAAGACGCCTTCGACCGCTGGGCTCCTGGGTGCGCCCAGGGGACGTCCACAGAGGCCTGTACACAACCTCGCCCTGCTGGGCTTCCCGAGGGGGCTCTTAGACACGAGGGCTCGACATGCGGCCGCCCACCTTCGGGTCTGCCATCTCGAGGCGGCCGCCTCCGGGGGCTGACGATCGCGAGCAGAGAATCGGCGCTGCGACGGGCCCAGGTCAGCTCCCACAACTTGACTAGCATTTGCTGCGGACTCGACTGCTGGCAAGTCGACTTGTGGCCGCGTGTGCGCGTTGCACGACGCGTCGCCTTTCGGTCGGCTCTGCGGAACCAAGCGCTGCCTAGGGTCTGGGCGGCTGCCTGGCGGTCCTTGTGAGCTGCTTGGGCGACGTCCAGGCGGACGCACGGTCGCCGGTGTGCATGTTCGCATGCTCATCGTGCGCGCCGGATTCGCTGGACCACTCCGCGATTTGCACGCGGCTGCACGCAATCACAGGTACGTTGCTGAGGCCTCCGCGTTCGCATTCGCCGGATGCAATGTTGGCGGCGTTCTTCGGCTTGGTCGTCCAGGCGACCCCGCCGGTTGCTCACACTGTATGTGGGTCGCCGCGCGGCTGTGCGCCGCCTTCGCGCGCGTTGCTTCTGTCGGCACGGGCGGGGTCGACGTGGCCAAGCAGCGGTGTGAGGCTCTCGGACGAGCTTGCCGGGAGGCGGCGTGCGGCTGCGCGACGGCCACGGCAGCCCACGATGCCGCTGCGGGTTGGAGGTTAGACAGTGGAGTGATACCGTGTTATCCGCCTTCCCTTCCGTCCTCATCTCCTGCCTGCTTATTCCGCCCTTTTGCCCCGATTTGGCAATTTCGATGCTGCTGCTTGCGCGGGCACTGCGCGGCGGTGCTTGCGGCCGTTGCTGTCCGATCCTGGGTCGCGTTGTCCGCCCTGGCTTGCCCGTGTCAGGCGTTGCGGGGCAGCGTCGCGTTTGCCCGGCGCCGAAGTGCCCTTTTCGACTTTCAGCGTGTGTAGTTGAAGAGCGTGTGCGCCCAACATTTAATATCTCCTCCTTTTCCTCCTTTGTCTTTTCAATATCTCCTCTCCTCCTGCCCCTTAGCGCAATAGAGAGTCGGGGCTGTTTTCTATTCGCCTGCGCGTTGCGGTGTGATCGGGAAGATTCCAACGCATTTCCACGGAACCGCCCGCTCTGGAGCTTTGCCTTCGCCGCCGCTTTTGGCGATCACGTCCTCTGTTCTTGTCCTTCTCGAAACTCGCTTAAGCGTGTGATGCCGTGACAGCCAACGAATTTTGTTTCATTCGAGCGTGTGCCGAGTGTTGACGGGCACAGTTTCCCAGAACTGCGTGCTGTGTCTCTCGTGTCCTCTTCGTCTTCCCCGACTCTTTCCTCCTGCCTGCCTTTTTCTGCCTCTTGCTGTTTGGGTCCCTCGTTCGTGCGGAGCGGGTGGTTGCCGGTCTACCGCCTCTCGAGTTTGCCGTGCTGCTCGGATCATCCCGGCCGCCTTGTTACACGAATAGGAGTAGTGGCATGGAGTTGCCTGAATGAATCGCACAAGTTTTCGGTGTCTCAAAATTGTGCTGCCGCTGCAGCGCTGGCCCTCGTTTCAAGATCGCGTCTTTGCTCCTGTCGTTCAGAATGGCGCTCTCGTCCCAACGCGGGCGTATTTTTGATTCCGTGTCTTTCTTCATCGTTGGTGCCCCTTTTTTTTTTTTTTCTTTTCTTTGCTTTACCCTGGTCTCCTTACTCTTCATTCCACTCTGCTGTTCTTCGTCTTCCTCTTCCTTCCTGCCCCCCAACCTACGCAGCAGTTCCCTCAGACCCTGTGTGTGCGTGTTCGTTTGTGCTGTGAGTTTGTTTATTGCTGTTATTTGGTTTGCTTGTTTTTTTGAGTTCCAGGTCCTCCATGACATGCCATGCATCCGCCGATCTGATCTTTTGAACCCGCGGCCCCGCCGCTTCCTGGGAGTGATCCTTGGTCCCGGATTTCAGTTTTGAGGCCCCGGGGCGCGATAGCCGGCCCCAGAGGCCGAAATTTGGGAAAAGCGCCCAGCCAGGGAAAAGCATCTCTTCGGAGATCATGTGCAACTCGTCAGACCCACACCCAACCTTGAACATTGGGGGGAGGGGAGGCGTTGACAGATGGAGGAGGAGGAGGAGGAGGAGGAGGAGGAGGAGCAGGAGGAGGAGGAGGGGGAGGCGTTGACAGATGAATGTGGCATGAGTGCTACAGACTGCAGCTTCTTCCGCAATGCATGCCCGATTTGATACTACAGGCTTCCGTTGGAGAAGCGGCGTTGCAGACGGGGCCGCTTTCGCCACAGCACCGGAGCCGGCAAATGCCGCCTTCCGGCGGACAGCTCCCCACCAGCTCCGTCAGTGCAAGCGCTTGCGTGGTAAAGGGGGTTGCCCCCCCGCCCCTCCTTCTCTCCTCCGCCCCCTCTTTCTCCTCCCTCGTCCCCCGCGCGCGGCGACTCGCCCCCACGTTGTGGCGGTAGAGGGGCACACGACGT
>CAUYUJ010016553.1:149897-254897 GCA_963575745.1 Prorocentrum cordatum | reverse complement strand
TGCGCACGTCTAACCTTGGAGCCATGCGTCTCATGGCCTCTCTTGGCGATCCCGAACGTACGAACATGTCCAGCGAATCGCTTGCAACTGCGCGCGCAGTTGGCCTGCGAAACCTGATTCGCTTGGCTGAATGATGAGCCCTAGCGGCCTAACGCCGTCTCTAACCTTGCGCACCACAAGGGCCAACCCCTGAGAACCATCCTTGCCAACATCTCCTTTGCCAAATCGGTGTCCCGACCTGTGAAAGCTGACGTCGTCTATCAGATCGCGGGGCTTCGCGCTTGGACGAGTCTGCTGGGCTCGCGTGAGGCTACGGTACAATGGCACCTGCAACGTAGATGTGGCTAGCGAACGCCCTGCTAGAATTCCTTGGCTGGAGGAGTAAGAGAAGGAGAGGCTCGGGGAGGCGCGAAGGGGGCGAGGTTGGATGTGCGATTGAATCGCCACCCAGGCGAGGCGTAACGGAAACTTAACCGCCCGCTCTAGCCTCTTCTTACAACCGCTATAAAGTGACCGTTTCGTAACGCTCAATCATATCTACGAAGGCGGTGAGGCTGTCCTCGTCTAACTCGCGGGCAATTTCTGCATCCAAGTTAAGCGAACAAACATTATCTGAGGAGGATCGGCCCGCTCCTGCTCCCCGTATGCTTTCAAGGGGGTTGCTGGCTTCCCAGGAAGCGGCGAGCGGGCGGCGTATTCTACCCCAGACTCGAACGAGCGTCTGCATCAGCGCTATCAGCTTGCATCTCCCGTAGGTTTCGGGAGGCGGACTAGCTGCGCGTGCAGTCGTTGAGATGGCCAAATGAACAGGGCCTCGCATCGCATGAATAAATCCGCCAGGGCTTGAAGCCCACGGTCGCTTATGCGCGTATCCAGCTGCGTGGGGTGAAATCAAACTGCCCAACCCCAGTGGCCCATGGAAGCTTGCGGAGCGCATCTCGGCCGTCACTGGCCGAAATGGTTGGCAAATCGTCCCAGGCACTAGCATCAGTAGGCAGGGTGGGAGCATCTACGCCATGGTGGTTCTGAGGCAGGTGGTTAGTTTCGCGCAGCTCCTGCAGCGCTCGACCCTTGCAGTACCTGTGAGCAAATCCGCCACTTCCTTTAAACGAAGCGAGAGCCCATTGCTTCCAAGCTTCTGTTGACGTGGCCGCCTGCTGCTCCGAGTCTGGTGGCTTCAGAAAGGATCCTAGAAATCTCATCCTCGAAATCGGGCCGAGTGAACGAGTCCATTCCAGCCCTTAAGAACTGGCAGGCACAAACATCACGATGCTTCAACTCTTGGGCATAGGCAGCGCGCCCCAAGAATCGAACAAGTCCTGTCGGCAAGGAGGCTATCTTGCGATGTTGCTGCCTGTCGTCTTCTCCCTTGGCTTCCGCATCAGCCGCGCTAGTGACAGCATGCGCCGGTGCTTCTCGATTCCGACGAATGTGCCTGGCCCACCGAGCAGCGACCGTCTAGGCCTGCTCCTGTGGGCTAAAGGGCACGCGGCTACGAGCTGGTCTCCATTGAAACTTAGTAAGAACAAACTCTACCTTGCCCGCTCGCCCGAGATAGGGCTGGGCTGCTGGTCGTAACAAATCGTATCGATTGAGCATCTCCAGCTCTAGGTTAGACAGCACTGCATCCCACGCAATCTGAAGCGAGGCATCATCACTAGCCTCGCTGATCAGCCTAGAGACTCCTTTCCAGTTGATCGGGAACCGCGGGTATCCTGGCAGCGGCTGACGCGGGGCGGCCTTAGGCTTTCTCAGCTCGCGCGTCCAAACAGGCAAGTCCTTGCCATGAATGCTCATGCGAACGGGAAGGTGAGGGTAAGTGGCAACGTTCTCTTGTGCGCTGGCTGGGGAGGATCGCGCAACTAGAGCCTCCTGTGGCACCCTGAGAAAAATCTGCGCCCACGAGCCTGGCCACCAAAACAGGCAAACCGTTCGAGACATCCCCACAAAATCTGGCCCACCTGGGGGGTGAAAATGAGCGCCTCGCTCGAGACATCGTCCAAATCTGCTCCGACAGCGAAGGATGTTGGGACAGAACACAGGCAAGCCGCTTGAAACATCCCCACAAAACGGCCGCGAACGGGACCGTGCAATAACCCCTCGGCGGCTCCCTTTAGGGACGTCAAAATGAGCGCTTCGCTCGAGACATCCTCCAAATCTGCTCCGGAAGCGAAGGATGTTGGGACAGAAACCAGGCAAACCGCTTGAGACATCCCCACAAAACGGCCGCGAACGGGACCGTGCAATACCCCTCGGCGGCTCCCCTTAGGGGCGTGAGAATGAGCGCCTCGCTCGAGACATCCTCCAAATCTGCTCCGAAAGCGAAGGATGTTGGGACAAAACGCAGGCTAACCGCTTGAGACATCCCCGTAAAACAGCCGCGAACGGGACCGTGCAATGCCCCTCGGCGGTTCCCCTTAGGGACGTGAGAATGAGCGCCTCGCTCGAGACAGCCTCCAAATCTGCTCCGACAGCGAAGGATGTTGGGACAGAAAACAAGCAAACCGCTTGAGACATCCCCACAAAACGGCCGCGAACGGGACCGTGCAATACCCCTCGGCGGCTCCCCTTAGGGAAGTGAAAATGAGCGCCTCGCTCGAGACAGCCTCCAAATCTGCTCCGAAAGCGAAGGATGTTGGGACAGAAAACAAGCAAACCGCTTGAGACATCCCCACAAAACGGCCGCGAACGGGACCGTGCAATACCCCTCGGCGGCTCCCCTTAGGGACGTGAAACTGAGCGCCTCGCTCGAGACATCCTCCAAATCTGCTTCGAAAGCGAAGGATGTTGGGACAGAAAACAGGCAAACCGCTTGAGGCATCCCCATAAAACGGCCGCGATCGGGGCGCGCGTGAGTCTCAGCATGAGTAAGTCTGAGTAGGAGTAGGTCTGAGTATGAGTAGGTCTGAGTATGAGTGATTTTGTGTGTGTGTGTGTGTGTGAGTAAGTCTGGGTATGAGTAAGTCTGAGTGTGCGTCAGTCTGTGTATGAGTAAATCTGGGTGTGAGGAGGAGAGGGGAGGAGAAGGCGAAGGGTGTGAAGTCGGTCCAAGAAATTACTCGACGCGGGGCTCCCCATATGTGCATCTCATTCTCTTGGTACGTCTTTCTATTTATATCTGTCAATGAGCGCCTGTGTGCGAGGGCGAACCGCTCGCTCGAGACATTCCCACAGTCTGCAAGCATGAGTGCGACCAATAGCAAATCTAAGAGCGACTGATTCTGAGTGTGAGTTAATCTGGGTGCGATTGAGCCTGGGTTTGATTGGGTATGCGTGTGAGTAAATATGAGCGCGAGTGCGTCTGTGTGCGAGTGGGTCTGAGTATGGACGAATCTGAGTGTGAGCCAGTCTGTGATTGAGCGGATCGTAGCATGATGAGTCTGAGCATGAGTGAGTCTGGGCTTGAGTGGGTCTGAGTGTGAGAAAAAGTGTGTGTTAATGAATCTGAGTGCGAGTGAGCCGAGTGTGATTGGGTATGGATGTGAGGCAGTCTGAGTGTGAGTCGGTCTGCGTTTGAGCGGACCGAAGGATGATGAGTCTGAGCAGGAGCGAGTCTGAGTATGAGTGGTTCTGAGCGTGAGTCTGAGTGTGAGTAAGTTTAAGTATGGATATGAGCGAGTCTAAGTGCGAGTGAGCCTGCGTGTGACTGAGTCTGAGTATGAGTGAGTATGAATGCAGAAGAGTGAAGGAGAGCGGAGAGCGAAGGAGAGTGAGGCGGAAGCGTTTGAGTAAAACCTAAAGCCTTGGAACATCGAACCTCGATCGTCTGGCCCTGGCTACTCGAGTTGCCCACGTCCTCCTCCTCCTCCTCCTCCTCATCATCATCATCATCATCATCATCATCATCATCCCCTTCCTGCTTCTGCTCCTACCGTGTTCATGCTGTCCTCCTCCTCCTCCTCCTCCTCCTCGTCCTCTTCCTCCTCCTCCTCGCTTCCTCCTTCTCTCCTCCTCCTCCTCCTCCTCCTCCTCCTCCTCCTCCTCCTCCTCCTTGGGAGTGCTGAAACCAGCAAATCGCCTGAGACATCCTCCCAAAACTGCTCCGAAAACGACAGATGCCCAGCATCATAACGGCCAAACCGCCTGAGACATCCCCGCAAACTGGGCGCGAACGTCCTCCAAATCTGCTCCGAAAGCGAAACATGTTGGAAGAGAAAATGGCCAAACCGCCTGAGACATCCCCACAACATCCCGCGAAAGGGGCCGAGTGAAATACCCCCCCGCCGCTCCCCTTAGAGTGCTGAAACCAGCGAATCGCCTGAGACATCCTCCAAATCTGCTCCGAAAGCGAAACATGTCGGAAGAGAAAATGACCAAACCGCCTGAGACATCCCCACAAAATCCCGCGAAAGGGACCGAGTGAAATACCCCCCCGCCGCTCCCCTTAGAGTGCTGAAACCAGCGAATCGCCTAAGACATCCTCCAAATCTGCTCCGAAAGCGAAACATGTTGGAAGAGAGAATGGCCAAACCGCCTGAGACATCCCCACACAATCCCGCGAAAGGGGCCGAGTGCAATACCCCCCCGCCGCTCCCCTTAGGAGTGCTGAAACCAGCGAATCGCCTGAGACATCCTCCAAATCTGCTCCGAAAGCGAAACATGTTGGAAGAGAGAATGGCCAAACCGCCTGAGACATCCCCACAAAATCCCGCGAAAGGGGCCGAGTGCAATACCCCCCCGCCGCTCCCCTTAGGAGTGCTGAAGCCACAGAATCGCCTGAGTCACCCGATGAGTGGACCTGAGTGAGTGTAGTGAATGTATGAGTGCACGTACAGTGAGTCTGAGTGATGAGTGAGTCTGAGTGATGAGTGAGTCTGAGTGATGAGTGAGTCTGAGTGATGAGTGATGAGTCTGAGTCATGACTGAGTCCGAGTGATGAGTGAGTCTTAGTGATGAGTGAGTCTGAATGATGAGTGGGTCTGAGTGATGAGTGAGTCTGGGTGATGAGTGAGTGGGTCTGAGTGGGGGGAGTGGTGTGTTCTCTCTCCTCCGGCGCGGTCCGCCAATAACAAGAACCCCATACTTAGGATATGGGAATAATTACTCGACGCGGGGCTCTCCATATGTGCATCTCATTCTCTTGGTACGTCTTTCTCTTGATATCTGTCAATGAGCGCCTGTGTGCGAGGGCGAACCGCTCGCTCGAGACATTCCCACAGTCTGCAAGCATGAGTGCGACCAATAGCAAATCTGAGAGCGACTGATTCTGAGTGTGAGTTAATCTGGGTGCGATTGAGCCTGGGTTTGAGTGGGTATGCGTGTGAGTAAATATGAGTGCGAGTGCGTCTGTGTGCGAGTGGGTCTGAGTATGGACGACTCTGAGTGTGAGCCAGTCTGTGATTGAGCGGATCGTAGCATGATGAGTCTGAGCATGATGAGTCTGAGCATGAGTGAGTCGTGGCTTGAGTGGGTCTGAGGGTGAGAAAAAGTGTGTGTTAATGAATCTGAGTGCGAGTGAGCCGAGTGTGATTGGGTATGGATGTGAGGCAGTCTGAGTGTGAGTCGGTCTGCGTTTGAGCGGACCGAAGGATGATGAGTCTGAGCAGGAGCGAGTCTGAGTATGAGTGGTTCTGAGCGTGAGTCTGAGTGTGAGTAAGTTTAAGTATGGATATGAGCGAGTCTAAGTGCGAGTGAGCCTGCGTGTGACTGAGTCTGAGTATGAGTGAGTATGAATGCAGAAGAGTGAAGGAGAGCGGAGAGCGAAGGAGAGTGAGGCGGAAGCGTTTGAGTAAAACCTAAAGCCTTGGAACATCGAACCTCGATCGTCTGGCCCTGGCTACTCGAGTTGCCCACGTCCTCCTCCTCCTCCTCCTCCTCCTCATCATCATCATCATCATCATCATCCTCCCCTTCCTGCTTCTGCTCCTACCGTGTTCATGCTGTCCTCCTTCTCCTCCTCCTCCTCCTCCTCCTCGTCCTCTTCCTCCTCCTCCTCGCTTCCTCCTTCTCTCCTCCTCCTCCTCCTCCTCCTCCTCCTCCTCCTCCTCCTCCTCCTCCTCCTCCTTGGGAGTGCTGAAACCAGCAAATCGCCTGAGACATCCTCCCAAAACTGCTCCGAAAACGACAGATGCCCAGCATCATAACGGCCAAACCGCCTGAGACATCCCCGCAAACTGGGCGCGAACGTCCTCCAAATCTGCTCCGAAAGCGAAACATGTTGGAAGAGAAAATGGCCAAACCGCCTGAGACATCCCCACAACATCCCGCGAAAGGGGCCGAGTGAAATACCCCCCCGCCGCTCCCCTTAGAGTGCTGAAACCAGCGAATCGCCTGAGACATCCTCCAAATCTGCTCCGAAAGCGAAACATGTTGGAAGAGAGAATGGCCAAACCGCCTGAGACATCCCCACAAAATCCCGCGAAAGGGGCCGAGTGAATTCTTCACGCTTCGCGTATCCCCACCAGCCTATCTCAAAACAGCAACTCTTGCGAAGCATGCCGACAGTCGTGTTTTTCAGGCGCGTTTCCGCCTGCCCCCGCATATCTCCCCTGTTCCTCCTTCCTCCCGCCTCCTTGTACATCCTCCTTGTGGTGGGAGCGGGAGAAGGACGAGGCGGAGGAGGAGGGAGAGAAAGCGCTCCTCGTGGTTTGAGTCGTTGGGGTTTCTCGTCCTGGTGTGAGTCGTTCGGGCCCTTCTTCCTGGTGTGAGTCGTTCGGGCTCTTCGTGGTGTGAGTCGTTCGGGCTCTTCGTCCTGGTGTGAGTCGTTCGGGCTTCTCGTGGTGTGAGTTGTTCGGGCCCCTCGTCCTGGTGTGAGTCGTTCGGGCCCCTCCTCCTGGTGTGACTCGTTCGGGCTCCTCGTGGTGTGAGTCGTTCGGGGCCCTCGTCGTGGTGTGAGTCGTTCGGGCTCCTCGTGGTGTGAGTCGTTCGGGCGCCTCGTCCTGGTGTGAGTCGTTCGGGCCCCTCCTTCTGGTGTGAGTCGTTCGGGCTCTTCGTGGTGTGAGTCGTTCGGGCCCCTCGTCCTGGTGTGAGTCGTTCGGGCTCCTCGTGGCGTGAGGCGTTCGGGCACCTCGTCCCCTTTTGGGGCGTCTTGGGGGCCTCTTGGCGGCCCCAGGGGCTTCTAGGAGCGTCTTGGGTGCCTTGGGGGAGCCTCTTCGGGCCTCTTGGGAGCCTCTTGGAGGCCGTTTGGGGCGTCTTGGGGGCCTTTTGGCGGCCCCAGGGGCTTCCAGGAGCGTCTTGGGTGCCTCGGGGGAGCCTCGTGGGGCCTCTTGAGGGCCTCTAGGGGGCATCTTGGGGGCCTCTTGAATGCTTTTTGGGGGCCTCCTGGGGGCCTCTTGGGGCCATCTTGGGGCCTCTTGGTGCCTCCTGGGCGCTTCTTGGGGCCATCTTGGAGGGAATCGATCAAAGAAGAGGGGAGCTTTAATGAGCGCTGGCCCCTCAGAAGGGCAAAATGAGCCCAAAACCTTCGTAAAATCAATGATTTTGCCTTGAAGGAAGAGGGGAGCTTTAATGAGCGCTGCCCCCTCAGAAGGCCAAAATGGGGCCAAAACCGTAGTAAAATCAATGATTTTGGCTTCAAAGAAGAGGAGAGGGTTTTTTCTGCCCCCCCCGTCGGGGCCAGAATCCTCGTGAGGGGTGTCGTTTTTTAGCCCTCCCAGGAGTCGAAAATTACCCCCCTGACGACCCGCAGAAGGACCTCTCCAGGCCCAGGGGGAGGGGGTAGGGGGAGGGGTAAACCCTTCCCCGAAGGGGAAGAAGGGGGGTTGAGAACAGAACGGGCTCTCTAAACCACTCACGCCCAAAGGGCTGGTGGGAATACCCCCCCGCCGCTCCCCTTAGAGTGCTGAAACCAGCGAATCGCCTAAGACATCCTCCAAATCTGCTCCGAAAGCGAAACATGTTGGAAGAGAAAATGGCCAAACCGCCTGAGACATCCCCACATAATCCCGCGAAAGGGGCCGAGTGCAATACCCCCCCGCCGCTCCCCTTAGGAGTGCTGAAACCAGCGAATCGCCTGAGACATCCTCCAAATCTGCTCCGAAAGCGAAACATGTTGGAAGAGAGATTGGCCAAACCGCCTGAGACATCCCCACAAAATCCCACGAAAGGGGCCGAGTGCAATACCCCCCCGCTGCTCCCCTTAGGAGTGCTGAAACCAGCGAATCGCCTGAGACATCCTCCAAATCTGCTCCTGAGTGATGAGTGAGTCTGAGTGATGAGTGAGTCTGAGTGGTGAGTGATGAGTCTGAGTCATGACTGAGTCCGAGTGATGAGTGAGTCTGAGTGATGAGTGGGTCTGAGTGATGAGTGGGTCTGAGTGATGAGTGAGTCTGAGTGATGAGTGAGTGGGTCTGAGTGAGAGGAGTGGTGTGTTTTCTCTCTCTCTCTCTCTCTCTCTCCTCCGGCGCGGTCCGCCAATAACAAGAACCCCATACTTAGGATATGGGGAACAAGAACCCCATCTTAGGATATGGGGAAACAGTCCAGAGACGATTTTTCGACTATTCTGGACCATTTCCGCGTATTTTTGGAGCATGTTTAATTTTTCGTCCAAAATCCGCTTGTAGGGGGACATGCCCGACCTAAGGCGATCCGCCCCGACCGTCGCCCCCGTGAGCATCTCGAGCTGAATGCGGGTCTGGCCCGTGAGAGAGGAATTGGCACGCAGCACTCCTCATGGCGCCAACGTCGCCGAGCGGATTTCGTTCGGAAAGCGATCGGATGGGCTTGGAGTGGAGTGTCCTGGAGAATTTCGTTCCCGATTTCGAGGTGAATTTCGTGTGGATTTTTTGGCCAAGGATGACGAGACACAAATCCACGCGAAATTCACTTCGTTTTTCACTCGCCGTTTCGGAGTTTTGCATTGGCAAAAACCCACGCCAAAACTCCGCTGCAGCACGTCTGCAAGGTCGGTGCAGTGACTAGTCGATTAATTAGCGTTGGGGGATATGGCGTGGGGCCGTGCAGGATCTTCCTGGAGCCCCTGGGGCTCTCGTAGAGCTCTCTTGGGGCTTCTCGCGGTCTCTGTGGGGCCATCTTGACGGTCTTTCACGGGTCTTGGGGTCGTTTTGCAGGGTCTTGGAGCCGGATGGCTGAGTTTTGGGGCCCTCCAGAGCCGTTCGGGAGCCTTCTTGCAGACCAGCTGGAAGCCTCAAGAGCAATTTGTAGCTATCTTGAGGGCATTTTGGGGGCGTCTTGACCTGTTTGGCGGCCCTTTTGGAGTCTTCCTGGACCTCCTGAGAGGCGTCTGTGAGCGAGAAGGCGAGATAGTGGCAGCGCATGGAACAATTTTATGTGTTTGGGTGATTTTGGATGTCCGGGCTTGCTTCTGGGACTTCTTTGGGCTTTCTTGGGACCTCTTAGGGTTTTTGAGTTTTTCTTTGCGTCCTCTTGGGCGTGCCGGAGCTCCTCTGTCGGGGGTGGACAGAACCCCCAACAGTGACACGTCGATTAGTGAATTGTCCGTTTTCGGTTCTCGAGATCGCGCCGTGGCCGTTGCTTTCCAGGTCTGCGCCCGCCAGGTTTGGGCCTCAGGTCGTTTTCACTAAACCACGTTTTACTAAAGGGGGGTCTGTCCATCCCCGAGTGCAGGATCTTGGAGGAACTTGCAGGAATTACAGGGTCCTGCAGAGCCTGACTGGCCCGGATTTGCACTGACCCGGGTCAGTGCGTCCCGATGGGAGGGGGTCAGGCGAATGTCTCACACTCCTTCCACCCCTGGCCAGCGGGGGTCGGCGGATGCTGGTTGCGATGATGACAACGTGAGTGCTGATAGTGACGCCTCCCTCCAACACCTGTAGTTGCAATAGTGAGTATTTCCTTCTTCCGTATGATTTCTGCCATCTGGCCCATGGGACATAACAACAGACAAGTCTTCGCCGAAGTTTAGCAAGTAACGTTACCGGCGAAATTTTGAGTCTCCATGGATCCACTGCCGGCTCCTCTCGATGTGCGGCGTGGCTTGACCGAGGCAAGTTCTGTCTCACGTCGCCTTCACTGGGGGATCCTCGGTGCCAGCGACATCTCCTCAGACTGGGCAAAGTGTCTGAAGGAAGTTCCCGGAGCCGAGCTGGTTGCAGTTGCTGCCAGGAGCATTTCGGGGCGGCGAAGAGGGCGGTGAGGACTAAGGGGGGGGGTGGACATCATGGCGGGCGCCATGATATCTCCCCAGATTTCATGGCGCCTCTTCTTATTTTGATGCGTTCCTGCCCCCCCCCCTGGGCCGCGCACGTGCCGCTGGCCACGATTTGCGCCCCCCCTTCTTGGACGCCCCCCTCGTGGCCGCCCCCGAGCGTCGACAGGGCGAAGGAGTTCGCTTCTGCCCACGGCGTTTCATCCGAGTCGCCTCCTGCGAGCCGCCGCCGCTGCTTTTATCCCCGACAGCGCTCCGCTGCGGCAGTGGTCAGAGATCCCTCCCACCAGAGTCTCCCCAGGCTTGGCATCGCTCGGGCGTGTGCGCTCTCTCCTCGGCGAGGAGCGTCGATGAGCATCCCGGATCCTCCTGCGGGACAACGCACGCCCTCGAGATCGAAGGAGCGCCTGGGGAGTGGGCGTCCGAGCGATGGCGAGCAGGGGGGGGGCCCATCGGGGAGGCCCCTCGCCTCCCCCGGCGGCGCAGCCCGCGACGGTCCAGCAGCGCTCAGCATGGTGTTTTGGGCTCGGTCTGGCCCAGAAGTGAGACTCGCTACAGTGCTCTGGCTCTCTGGCTTGATCTGGCTTCGAAATGAGATTCACTGTTGTGTTCTGGCTCGATCAGATCGTGCATGGGACTGCGTCGGGCAGGCAAATTCATTCCTAGAGGGAAGAATCTGAGCAGATGTGTGGCGGATGCATGACCCCTGTCGCGAGTCACCCCACCCCGTGTATTCTTGACAGTCGAGCGTTGGCCCATCCTTCTGCCAGGCTCGGACAGTTCGTTTCCCGTGCCGATGTGGGAACCTCCGAGGCAACACTGAAGGTCCATTTGCCGTTTTTTGGTGGGCCTGGGGCACTCGCCTCTGGGACTCGCCGAGGCTATCTTGAGAATTCCTGTTGCTGTCTTGGCAGCCTCCCTCGGAGACCATCTTAGCGTGTTGGGGCCTGTTCGGGGCATCCGAGGCCTTCATGGCGGCTTTTTGGGGCTCCCTTGGGACCCTCTTGGGGTCTCTTGGGGCCCTCTGTGGGATCCCTTGGGATTCGAATCGCAGCCTTGCCCGTCTGGAGGCCCTCTTGGACCATTGTGAGGCCATCCTGAGATTTTCCAGGCCCATCGGAAGCCGAAAACCATCTTGGGACATCTCGGGGGAGAAAAGAGGTGGCCTCATGAAGTCCTGGGTCACCTTGGAGGTCTCGTGCGGTCCTGGGCCACGCCTTCCTGGGGCCATCTGGGGGTTGGGTTGGGGGTGGCGTCGGCGGCATAAGCACGAGATTTGGAGCATCGTGTGACTGTTCACAGCCTGAAGGCGCCAAAACGGGGTTGCCAGCCGATCTGCGTACGGCGATTACAGCGATCTCCTCGAGAACAAGAAGATCGACGTCGTTTACATCGGCACGATCACGTCCACGCACAAGGACCTCACGTTGCGTGCAATTGCCGCCGGCAAGCACGTTGTCTGCGAGAAGCCGCTAGCAGAGACTCTCGCAGATGCCGAGGAGATGTACCGGGCAGCTGAAGCTAAGGGTGTGATGCTCCAAGAGGGCATGTGGCAACGCTTCTTCCCAGCAGTCGACAAGGCACGGGAGTTCATGGAAGACGGAAGTATCGGTGACGTGAGCTTGGTTCGTTCAGAGTTCCCAGATCCTTGCTATGCTGTCCAGGCGGCTCCTTTTGCATTCGGCACCCGTGGCTTCAAGGGCGTAGTCGCAACTGGTCCATTCTCTTCAGGGAGAGATGCGAGTGCTGCTGTGGCTCAGTTTGACGCGGGCTGTGCGATGTTCTCGTTCCCGAAGTGGGACAGCGAGTACCCAGAGAAGATTGAGATCATTGGCAGCAAAGGCTGCCTGAGCTTGGAGCAATGGGGACACTGTCCAACCCGCCTGGTGGTCTCTCTGACACCAGAGCAGTGCCTCCAGGGGCCATCGGTGCTCGCAGCAGAGGGTGCAAGGGGCGCAGCACCGCACACGTCGAGCTCTCAGTGTGGAATGCAGCCTATCCTGAAAACTTTTGACTAGCCATCAGCGCTGCCGCGACTATCCGCCATCGCCGCTGAAAGCGTAATGTACCTTCGCTTAGAAGTATTGTTCTGCAGCCCGCAGTCAGAGCAGCGAGGATGTGGCGTGGCACCGCGCCATGGTTGATTTAGCAGGCGTGTGTGGAAGCGCACGGCTATGCTTTCAGTGCTTATCTTTTGTCGTGTAAGCAAGGCACGAGTCGAAGATGACAACATGGTGGAGGAGGACGAGTTCGAAGATGTTGACGATGATTCTGATGATGATGATGATGATGATTCTGCTGCTGATGTTGATGACGGTGATGAGGACGCTGATGCAGCTGGTGACGATGCTGCTGCTGCTGCTGATGATGATGATGATGATGGCCGTGGTGGTGGTTGTGGCGGCAATATTGCTCATACTAGTAGTGTTGATGACGATGATGATGATGATGATGATGATGATGATGATGATGATGATGATGATGATGATGATGATGATGATGATGATGATGATGATGATGATGATGATGATGATGATGATGATGATGATGATGATGATGATGATGATGATGATGATGATGATGATGATGGGGATGCTGATGATGATGGGGATGATGATGACGATGATGATGATAATGATGCTGATGATGATGGTTCTGATTATGGCGACGAAGACGACGGTGATGATGGATACGATGATGTTCGATGTTGCTGTTGTTGCTGCTGTTGTTGATATTGACATTGATGCTGATGATGATGATGATGCTGATGATGGTGCTGATGATGATGCTGCTGATGATGCATATGACGACGGTGATGATGATGAGGTTGATGATGACGGTCGTTGTGGTGGTGATGATGCTGATGATGATGGTGATGAATGAATAATGGTGCTGCTGATGATGCTGCTGTTGTTGAGGATGATGATGCTGATGACGATTATGAAGATGCTGATGATGGTTATGACGATGCTGATTGTGATGCTGATGACGATTATGCTTATGCTTATGATTATGATTATGCTGCATATGGTCGTGGTGGTGGTGGTCGTTGATGGTGGTGGTGGTGCTGCTGATGATGCTGATGATGACGATTCTGATTTGATGGTCATGGTAATGGGTGGGATGATGAGGACGACGACGACCATGACGAGGAGGAAAGAAGTGTGAATCATACGTGCACATGGACACACTTCTTTAAGCAGGCGTCGCAGAGTGTCCCCAAGCGCGGGCAGCAGATGGAAGTGCTAACTGTGATCGAGCACTGTCGAAGGCGTAGTGTACGAGACGCCTCGCACTATAAAGTGCAAACGATGGACACATGGGCACACACATACACACGCACATCTCTCTCTCTCTCTCTTTCTCGTTCTTTCTTTCTTGCTCTCTCCATCTCTCTCTGTCTCTTTCTGTCTATAGATATGCGTTAAGCAGCAGGACCGGGGCTTCAGCGTAATGCTCACCGAAAGCCATCTAGTGGCCTTCGGCCCATCCCGCCACCTTACCTCGGCTGTGGTTCAGAGGCCTCTTGGATGCAAACGAGAGTCTCTTGGGATGCCTCTCGGGGGACTCTTGGAGGGGCCTTGGGGGCTTCTGGGGGCCTTCTGGGGTCCCCTTGGGGCGTCCTGGGGGCCTCTTGGAGGCCTGTTGCGTCTTAGGAGACCTCGGGGGCCCTTTGAGGGCTCTTGGGGCGGAGTGCTCGAAATGTTCGTTCGCCACCGCCCGCTGGGTCCCCAAGATGTCGGCTCCCAGGCGGTGGATGTGGATTAATCCCCGCCTCGCATCTCCGCCGTTTGTGCAGGTGCCGTTGGGCTCGGGCTGGCCATCGCCATCCCCCTTTCGTACTTCTCGACGCCACGACTGTCCGCGCGCCCGCCGCTGGCGTCGGTGTCCTGCCCGTGCGCAACTGCGCCGTGCTGCTGCCGCAGGACGGAGAGATGCCACGGCTGGCCCCGCGCTGCCCATGTATGCCGAGGGTGCAGCGGGATCAGTAAATATGCTCCTCTCCGCCTCATATTAAATTAAAACATGACTTAGTTTGCATGCGTTGCACTGTCCGCTGGAACTAACAGCTGCGTTCCGCAGCTGTATGGATGCTCGAACAAGCCAACCTTGGCTTGCAGGAGAGAAAAGGAGCGCGCCAGCCCTCGGCCGTCGTGCGTCGTCGGTCGTAGGCCAGCCGGCCTCCTCCCTTCATTCCTGATCGAGTAATCTTGCTTAGCGGATACTTGTCTTATCAATGTCTCATCCCGTCCTCTCTCTCCCTCCTGAGCAGAGTGACCATGAGATCTTAATTCCTTTGTCATCTTACCCCGATTCTCAGAGGAAAGTCTGGTTATCAGCCGAAACGCGCGACTTAGTCGACGCGGGGCCATCATATCCAAAAGAAGAACTGTCAAATGTGCCCCGCGACTCAGTCGCTGCGGGAATGAGATATGATAAGACTGACATCGTGTCCAATATCTCGAGAAGCGCTGACGGGCGCGTTGTACAACATGATGGGCACGACACAAACAAGGGCGTCTAATTCAGGACCGCGTCCCTCCTTCATATATCGCCATTCGGGTAACTAGGGGCAGAAGTGCCGAGGGGGCATCAGAGATGTCGATGGACGTCTCTCCCGCTGGAGTTCCGATCGGTAATCGTGAGCAGACCCCAGACCCGCATGGGCGAGATGGCGTAACAGCGAAAACTAGACGAAACGCGTTTTCGTCATGGAGTGCCAAATCGACGGAGTCAATCAGCCCAATTCCGAACGCTACACATGCTATCGCTACAGCCGCTGGTGAAGCCGGCAGGCCAGGGGAAGTCCAAGAGATGGCAACCAATGAATCTGTCGACGCCAACGCGGTCGCCGCTGCTGTTGCGGTGGCCAGAATAGAAGGAGAACAGATCGCTACAGTCATGGCGGAACGAGAACTGCAGAGCTTACAAGAAGAGCTCAAAAACGCCAGGCTGGAGGCAACTAACACCCAAGCTGTAGCTGCGAAGATAAACGACCAGAACAATCTTTATCTGGAAAAACTCGAATCGCATGAAGAAGCCAGATCTTCCCTCCAGCGCATGTAATCGAGCAATGCTAAATGCCCGCCGGCTAAGCCGGCTGGAACGAACGTACATCAATTGTCGACGGCTCAGTCGTCCGGCACCGTGCCCGTTCCAACGCAGATTGATCAGACGACCTCAGCAAATGCGGGAGCGTCAACCCTGATGGCGAGAAATGTGACGCACCTCCTCCCGAGGAGAGGGGAAATGCATTCTCCGTTGCCCAATTCTGCGCAGTCTGCTTTCGTCCGAAGACGGACAATGGCGTCGGATGTGGTGGGTCGGCATGTGAAGAGCATATCGATGCAAGCACTAGAAGATGCTTTAAATGTGACTTGTGGAAGAGTGAAAGGTCAGCTGCCAACATGCGAGGAGAAGCGGCTATTTTGAACGCAGCTAATGCAGAGAAAGGAATGATGAGGCTTTAAGGCTATCATCACCGACCCGACTCCATATACTGAGAATAAACGAGAAGCCGGACTCACATCAAGTTCATTCGGTTTTCCGTTGCTTTCGCAAGAAACTCCCGTGAGGCCATTGGTGCGTCAGCACTTTACTGTTCCAGGCCCTGCCCTAGAAGGTCCGGCTAAGCCGAGCGCCACCGAGAGTGGACTTCCTGTTGGGATCAAGCTAACTGGGCCTAACGAAGGTAATACTCTCGCCAGTTACCGCCCATCCTATAGAGATGGTCCTACGGGAACGACGGCGACTAAGTCGTCGGGCGAGGCAGGACAGGGCGGAGAAGGGGGCGATAAGAGCGACGCTCCTAACACCGAGATCGTATCTTCACATGAAGATGACCATGGTAAAAGACCACGTGGGTCGCCCCCGGGAAGCCCAGGGGGTTCCGATCCCTCTGATGGTGGAGGGGGCCGCAGAGGGCCTCAGGGCCCTGGCGGACCGCATGGCCCAGTAATAATTGACGAAAGCACGCCGCTGGATCAATGGAGACAGGTTGGTAACAACCAGAAAATTGATTTATTGGACATCCCCGATGTAACGAACATTCGGGAGTGGCAAATGCACGCAGTACGTGCGATCGCTGGATCATCGCCCGAGAGCCAGGCTGCACAGCACTGGATTACTGGGGCTATGAACCCAGCTGTGGAGGATGAGCAGCTGAAAGATGCAGGGCGATTCCAGCGTCTCGATCTCATGATTGCAACGAACCTCATCGAGAAATTCAACAAGATGCGAAATAATCGCCATCAGCCTGGTCATCACACTCATTTCCTCCAGCAGATCACTCGCGTGGAATACAGCGCCCAGAACGAGGGAAGACTCATGACTGGACGCGAGTTGGTGCGAGCCATTTGCCATTGGTGTTCGGTGAGATCGGAGATGGGGCAACATCGCATTTCACGTGACATCTTCGAGGTGATCATTGACCCGCGCAAGCCAGATGCCGACCTGTATCATTTCTACAATGAATGGACATATGTATATCAACAGCTTTACGGCGCTAAGCCTCCGTCCGATGAAATGAGGGCCTCGATTCATGCGCGCTTTCTTGAACAATGCAGAAAGCCGAGCAAACTGAACTTTGTATGCCAGTTATACGACATGTCAAGGGATAAAATGGAACATGGAGCGAAGAGTTATGAATGGCTGATGGAGCAAATTGAAAAAAAGATGTTGCGAGAAAAAGAAGAGTGGAACATCAGCGTGGATGAGGGCACCTTGAATCAGCGTGCTAGGCAAGCACGATTCGGCGGAGGCGGAGGCAACGACAACCGGAAGAATGCAGGCGGCAAAGCCGCTCTGGCGGAGATTGCTGCAAAATTGGGGAAACCCACAGACGTCATGAAAAGCGGAATGACCAAGGGCGAGACCACGTGCAGATGCGTGCGCAAGGGCGAATTTTGCCCGTGCGCAAGGAAAGGCTGTCCCTTCAATCGTGAGAAGCCCAAGAATGCCGCACCGGCTCAGCCGAGTACGGGAAGAAAATCCAGCGCCGCTCCTGCCCAGGATAAGAACCCTAGAGGGAGATCGAAGGGCCGGGGCCGCAAAGGGCAGGGCCGGTCCCAGACCCCGACTGGTAACCGTGGGAAAGGAGGACAGCAAAATAATATAACAACATAGAATAGAAGCAATACCTTGTTGCGCATTCTCCCGATACCCCAAGAATTGTCGAGGACCAGAAGACGGATGTAACAAAGCCCACAGAGGGCTATCCGATGCTGAGAAGCTGAAGCGTGACAAGTGGGAACAAGCGAAATTTGACGCAGGACAATCTTTGGGATATGAGCGTACAGCCAAGCAAGCCAATGCCGCCGCCGCCAATATCTCTTCGACGGGGAGCAACAGTGGCTCCAGAGCCTCTAGTGCGAACTCCGACAAACGTAAAAACGATGGAGACAAAAACAAAGGCAGTGGCAAAGGCAAAGACATGGTCTGCCGCTCCTACAAGGAAACGGGAAAATGCTCGCGCGGTAAGGAATGCTGGTTCGCCAAGACCACCCCAGGTCATCCAGTCGCGTGACGATGGCTCCGCACTGGCGGCTCAGCCGTCAGTGCGTGAGAGATGATGAATATAATTTTATTAATGGTCTTCTTTCTTGCCTTCCTTGCTCGGCAGGTGTGGCGAAGCCTGCGTCAGTTGAACAGAAAGCGAGGGGTTTGGAAGAGACCCGCTGATTCAATCAGCTTGGGTGCCATCGCGTGCCCCGCCCCATTATTTCGGGGCCTCCCAGGGCAGAAACAAACCAGCCCTAAATTTTTGGCTGTTGCAACTGATACCAATGGAGGAGACTGCTGGGATACCTCCAAAGGTGAGTTTCACCAGAATAGCAGGAAACAGGTCGAGAGTCTCGTCAATGTCCTTGCGAATTTCCTGTGCCCTCTTTCTCGGGGCGCGATCGAGAAGTATTGGTGCGTCCCCGCTAGTAAGAGTTGCATCCGACATCGGAACAGTAACAGATGCAATCTCCGTGTCCGTTTTCACCCCTCTACTGAGGAGCCGACTATCACTTGGAGGAAGGCGCGTCGCCATGACTTGAAAGAGTTGCCTTCCGGTAGCAAAGATAGGTGAAAGTTCCCAGGAGAGACGCGCAGACAGATGTCGATACAGTCAAGGGCATCCGTCGCTGAAGCTCTGATCAGAGCATCAGACCTGCAAGATCATGTCTGGCATCTCTGGTTGAAAGACGAAGGGGCGAAACAAGGCCCGCACGGCGCAGCCGCTGCTGGATGCACAGACAAAGACGCTGCGTATCTGGGGGCGCTGAGCATCATTATAGATACTGGGTGCGGGTATAACTTAATAGCGGAGAAATATATTAGGAGCGCAGGTGCAATGATTTTGATTCGAAAGCTTCCGCAATCGATCACTCTGAACACTGCTGGGGGGCAGTCTGAGGCCCTCGGTTCAGTTCGCATCGCGTGCCCCAAGTTTAAGGGTGGTAGTTTTAACGCCTTAGTCATGCCGGAGACCCCGTGCGTGATATCGGTAGGAGAGCGGTGCATGGATCACGGCTGAGTTTTTTTTGGCCAGCAGGTCAAAGGCCCTACCTACTGTTGCCCAATGGCCAAAGAGTGGGCCTGGCCGTTGAGGGCAAGATACCATACTTGACCCTATCAGGCAAGGAGGCGCTGGGTCAGTGGATGTGTGCAGCTGCCGCCGGAAGGAGTGAGCCCCCCGAGCGGTGGTGTTGCGTGACGCCTGGCGCCAAGGCATTCCTGGGCAATGTGGAATCGGCGGGGGGCCCTCCGCCCCATGCTGTCCAGACTCGCGTGACCATAGATCTGCATACACATGAGTTGATTGGTACCCACAGCTACGCTGATGGGCGGCCGACTGAGATCGCGCCCGTTTTCCCGTCTTCGATAGACTCTGCGGATACCATCACCTACTTCTACTATTCGCCTCAAAAGGCCAGCGAATGCGGTTGGAATCGGGCGCCGACTGGTATTGCTGCCTCTAAAAGCCTCTCAGCTTTACCCGACCGCGGTCAAGCCGTCGGTCCATTCGACGAGCAGCCCGGCAAAGCCGAGGCCTGCGCTGCCGCATGCAGATGCCGTTGCGGATGCGGAGTTTCAGGGTACCTCCCGTATGAAGCAAGCCGAGGACTGGACTCCAGTGCGTGCAACGCGGCCCCAGGACCCGAGGAGGGCGAGGTTGGAGACGCTGACGGTATCGACTTAGTCGATGTCGACGCACCGCCAGATTTAGACCCAGACTTTGCGGAGGTTGAGGTGTCGGAGACCCTTGCCGAGCGGCACAAAAAGGCCGCGGCCTCCCTGCCGCACCTTCTAACCCATACTCCCAAGAACCCATATTGTCCAGTGTGCAATTGGGCCAAAGCTATGAGAAAGCAGCAGCGCAAAGCGCAGAACAAAGGGCTAAAGGTTCCCCGCCCATACGCTAACCCCACTTCGTCCGGACAACTGACGACGATGGATCATTGGTTTGCGATGGATGAACTCTCGCGGCGGCTCCGCGATGAGACCGCGTGTGTGACTTTTCGCGACCGAGCTACGGATTTTCTCGCCGCTCAGGGTGTGCACGACAAGTCTGCGGTTCACGTTTGTAACTTTTTAGTAAACCTGAGAGCCCCGGGGGAAAAGTTAGAATATTGTTATGCAGATGGTGCAAGAGAGCTTGCCAGGGCAAGTTGCGAGCTCAATATTGCCCATGATCCTACCATCCCAGGAAATAAGAAGCAGAATGCTGTCGCCGAGCGCGCGAGCGGTGTTGTGCAAATAGGAGCCAGAGCCTTACTTATGCAGGCTGGTCTTCCACCACCATATTGGACCTACGCGGTCCGATATTTCTGTCTATGCTACAATGCTAGGACCCCCGCTGAAGGGCAGTCCAGTTGGGGGCGACGCTTCGGATGCCAATTTAATGCTCCGCTCCTTCCCTTCGGGTCACTTGCCCGTCATGTGCCTCCACCTGTGTCCCGGTTTCGAACCGCCAAGACTGGCGCAACGATGATTCCAGGGATATACTTGGGATATGTGCACAAAGCGGGGGGATTGGTTGGACCAGATAGTTACGTTATACCTTTGAGACAATTGGACGGCCTGAATATGGAATCAGGGCGTACCCCAGAGGGAAAACGACCTACGATCGAGAAGTCCGACTGATGATCCTGCCAGTGTGGTGCCACCGCCTCCCCAAGAAGGCGAGGGCGCCCCGCGCTTTGGCTCTGAGGCCGATTTAGAAGACGACGGTCCTGGGGGTCTGTATGTGGGTGGTGTGCCTTTGGTAGTTGACGGTAGGGACCTCAGCGCGATTTCCATCCTGCAGACGAAAACCAAAAACTGGGACTCGCCCAGCTCGAGTATCGTTTGGACAGACAGTCCAACTTCTCAGCGGCTAAGCCGCGTGAGAAGGTTCCAGGAAAAGGGCAACTTCTTGCCCGAACAACTCAAACTTTGGATACGATGGAATACTTTGAAGACAGACGGATTGTTGCTGGACTTACAAAAGATGAGCTAGCTCAGAAGCTTCCGTTGACAGGTCGTCGACAGACATGTAGCATACGAGTTGTTCTTTATTATGATCTTGATTACGTGCCCATCACCCGAGTGTGGATGACAGACCCAGACCTAAAATATAGTGCCCAATGGCTGAAGAAGTTACCTGGGTCCACCAATCCCAGAATACACCATGGACGATGGTTCAACATGAATCAAGCCCAACGCCGACAGGCCGTGGAACAATACAAGGCAGAAAAGAGAGGATTCTTCGGTATAGAAGATCCCGGTCCTTGTCTCGGCCTCCTGCGTGATATCGGCCTAGATGTTGATGACCCACCGACTCCGCCTGATCCCGCAGTGGCTCAGCCACTTGCGGCTCTCCCCGAAGTTAGGCTAACTGCACCTAGGGTGGCTCAGCAGCTACGTCGAATACAGAGTGGCAGCCTGTGCTGCACCCCTGGCAGTGGGCGAGGGGCGGCGTCGCGAAACACCCAGGGCTGCCAAGCTACATCTGGGGCTGACGATTCATCAGAGAAAGATGTTCCCAAATAACATCTGTCAGATGACGAGGACATTTGGTGGAAACAGACATGGTATGGGGGCACTATTGCAAGAGACGGGCTTCCTTCCGGCTCGGCCGGTAGGGGCCCCTTGTCCGATGATGATGACGGAGAATATGAGGACAATTGTGGGGCACGCCAGACCTCGAGTCCGGCGGCCGCCGCGTCGCGGCGAAGCGTGCCTCGCATGCCGTTGCAAGATAACTCAGCTATAAATATCAGTCATCGCGACAAAGAAAGGTTTGATTTGCAATGCTTCTATAATCCTATTACTGATATCGTATCTATCATCGATGAACCCTTCCAACTTCCCAGTGACTGGCAACGCGCCCGTATAGATGCCGCTGTTGCCAGATCTGTCTCGAAAGACGAGGCCAAGGCAAACAGAGGCGCTCAAGCTGCCTTGAGGAAAGAATGGGACCGATTGCGCGACATAGGCACGTGGATAGAGGATGGTGTTAGATAATACTCAGATGTAGTTGCCGAACTCAAAGGGAAAACGGCCCATTTTGGTCGATTATTTGCGATCCTTGTTGAAAAGAAATCGGAATTGCCGTTGGGACACAAAGGCCGCAAGTATAAAGGCCGGGTGGTTTTCGACGGTTCAAGTGTCAGAGATCAAAACAAATATGTGGCATTGTTTCAGGAACTTTCCAGCAGTCCCGCGACCGTGCAGGCCAGCAAAGCAGCTGATGCCAACGGGTTGTTCGAAGGCCATAGCATCGAACAAGCTGATGTCCGCCAAGCTTACACGCAGTCTAAGTTGGGAGGCACTCCTACATGGTATTCTTGCCTCGTGACGAATGGCCCAAAGCATGGTCCAACATGCGGAGCCCTGTATGTCCACTGTGCTTATCATTCTACGGGCACCCTGATTCGGGTGGGTATTGGGAACAGCATTGTGAGGGACACGTCACGGCTAAAGGCTTTGTGAAGTGTAGTCTGTGGCGTAGCTGTTATTTCCACACAGAATTGCAGATCTTCCTGATCATCTATGTTGATGATTTTAATCTGTCGGGACTTGCCGACAACCTTGCCCAAAGATGGAAGTTACTCCAAGAACCCTCGGAAAATTGCCCTAAGGGCATAGAAATAGATCCTCCGACGGCTGTTGGACGATATCTAGGATGTGAGCATAGATTATCGACCCAAACAATTGAGTGCCATGGAGAATTGCCTACGATACTAGACCCACCTCCTCCCAAAGTTAAGAAAAACGCCTCCGTCGCAGACGACAGTAGTGAGGAGGAAACGGGGGGTGGCTCGGCGTCGCAGACGACCGAGCCATACCAGCCGAGGGAACCAAAACTGGTTAAAGTCATAGAATACGATATGACAGAATTCTTGGATTCCTGTGTTACATTATACGCTCAATTGACGGACGCCGACCCGGCTACTTATCCGGCCGCGGGTACCCCGTTTGGCCCTGAACTTACTGATTTAGAAGATGGACAGGGCGGCCCTCGAGGAGAAGTTTACTCCCCCGCTGAGGAAGCTATAGCGTCAGCGCTACAGATCAATGTTGATGCTGGCCCCCCTGGCCAGGAGATAGAAGTGCTTGGTCTTGACGCAGCAGCAGGAAGCCCCGATGACCCTGAGCCACCGACTCAGTCGGGTGTGCTTCAACCCATTGCAGCAAAAGTATTGATGAAGATACTTTACGGAGCGAGAATGGCCAGATGCGACCTGCTCCGTGCTGTGTGTCAAACTGCCAGTTGCATTACGGAGTGGACAGAACAGCAAGACATGGATCTCTTCCGCCTCATATGTTTCATTAAATTTACATCCCATTACCGTATGACTTCATGGGTGGGTGACAAAAAGGAGGACGTTCTGTTAAAGCAATACTCTGATGCAGATCTGGCAAGCGACATTCGCGCACACAAGAACACGAGTGCAAGTTATCAAGCCATTTGGGGTCCATATACAAGGGCAGGTCAATCGATGGGATCGCAGAGACAAACATGCGCATCCCACAGTGCGCTCGAGGCTGAGATCGTCGCAGCCGGCCTTGCGTTACGCAAGGAGCTGCTTGCGGCATTACCGCTGTGGGAGATGCTGCTTGATAGATCCGTGCGATGTTTATTCTTGGAAGATAATCAAGCAGTTTGTAAGGTCATTAAGGCGGGCGGGTCGATGAAGTTGATGCATCTACCGAGTGCCCGAACAATTTTCTCGTGGTCTTGTTCAATTACAATTTGAAAGAACACGCAATGAGGCTGCTGATATAGGAACAAAACGATTTGTTGACCCTATGGCATGGGTCAAAATCTTGTACCTTGTCAACATTTTTACGCCCAAGTTCTGGGCCGCTAAGCGGCGCCAAGATTATCTTGATTCAGTGTTTTCTGACGGACTTCCCTTGGAACCCGGGGGGATTCTCAAGCCCCGCTTGGGCCCTAGTTCGGCCTTGCGGAGAGGAGCTACTAGTCCCAGTAAAAAGTCAAACAAAAAGAAAAAGCGCCCCAACAAAGGTAAACCTGTTGTGGCTGCCCCCGGCCAAGCCGAGGAGGCGTTCGCGATGGCGAACGCGCCGGGCTCAGCCGAAGATGCAGGTAGTATCACTCTTCTAAAGATCAAGGATGGTTACAGCAGAAGCTCAGAGAAAACGAGAGCGATCGAGAATACAACCAAAAGAAGTTCTGATCGTGAAATGAAAATCATGTTTGAAATAACGGATAGTGAAAGCGAACCAGAGCCTTCTATGAGGCCAGAAAATATGGAGGATGTTCTTAACAAAAACCATCAGCTTCCTAATCCGACGTCTGCGGCGGCTGCCAACTTCTCTGACAAAAGGAATGAATGGGTGCGGCAAGGACAGAGTTTGAAACGAAGGCACCATGTCCCGAGACTCGTCGCATTCATGCCGGCAATCGGTGATTGCCCCGTCGACCTCGATAAATTGGATGATAAACGTCGCACCTACGCTATCAATACCCAACAAGGTATCACGATCGACCGCATGGATAATTGGCGCGACGAAGAAAGCAGGTATCATCATCCATTTGAACACGACTCAGATGGCGATTCTAGCGACGGTGACTATTGCCTAAGCAGATGGACCGAATGCGCAGAGTTCAGGATCCGAGAAGATTGCGCCCCGGCCACTCAGTGGACCGGGGAAGGACTTTCGTTAGAATACTGTTGCGGCCCTCAAAGCAGAATAGGAGATCCGAAGACTTTCGTTGGCAACTCATGTAAGGTGATTCGATGCACCGAGAAGGAAGACATGAGGACGGACGAGGGACTCAAAATAGCGTTGAACGATATAGCTGCGTTCAAGGGAAAACACATTACATTATGGGGCTCTATGCCGTGCACAGGTGGCTCTCCCTGGCAATATGTGAATGAGGCGCATTATTTCCGCACTGGAAATCATAGAGCTATGCGTAGGCTTCGGGGTATTAGAACCGATTTCCGATACTTGTTTTGGAATTTCCGGGAGATTGCCCGCGCTGTGCACAAAGCGGGGGGCGTTGTATGTATTGAATGGCCTACCCAATGCAATTATTGGAGGGGCCCCCAGGTAAAGAGTTTTCTTCGAGAGTTAGACTTTGTCAAGGCGGCGTTGCACGGATGCGCGTGCGGATTGAAGGATAGCAAGGGTAATCTCACGAAAAAGCCCTGGACGATAGCCACCACCTCCCCCGTTGTTGCGGAGGGGCTTGAGCGCAGATGTGATGGCGCACATGGGCATGTTGAGGCTAGAGGACGAGAGTGTAAAAGCGCCGAAGATTACACTGATGATTTTGCTAAACAGGTTCATTTCGCCGTTGCCAATGCTTCAATGAGATTTGCGTCGTCTCGTCGTCGTCCTACCTCCTCTCCCAATCCTATTTGTGCCGCCCTGCCGTTTCTGCTCAACAGCCTGCGCGGGCTGCCTCGCGACCGGCCCCCCGTAGAGCCGAGCGGTTGCCTTGCGGCGACTGCTCGAATCTCGCTTGCCGCGGCTCCCGCGTGCCTGAGAGACGACCGAACCCATGTGCCGACCGCTGAGGAGGAAAGCGGTCGTGCTACCGGGAGAGGACGTGATCTCGATTCCTGCTGATGACATTGTGGACGAGTTCGACTCCGACCCTGTTGGAGACGAGAGCAAAGGGGAAGAGAGTTGTAACTATGCTCCTCCCAACGCTATTCGAAAAGCCTCGCCGCCGGCTCAGCCGAGTGGGAAGGCTTGCCCGCCCGCTCAGCCGGATGGGACAAGAAACAATCGCTTTCGCCCAAACGACGTTGTGTCCGAGATTGATACTGACATGGAAACTGATGTTGAGACCATCAATGAGGGAACAACTGCTCGGAAGAGGGCAGCAGAGACTGCCCCCCAGGACAATCCGCGCTCAAAGAAAGCGGCTAACTCCAATGATGAAGACGTCGAATCATGGAAAAACAAACCGATCTTCACGTGCCTCCCTGACAAACTAAGGGAGTGGTCCCGACCGGGACCCAAAGACGGGACTACTAAGTTTGTGCCGTCGAAAGGATGGTGTTGGCGCTACACGATGTGGAAGAACGACATGCTCTATGCGAGGAGTGACGCGGTCGTGACCGCAGTGAAGGCGGACCTGGAATCAACGTCTCAGACGATTTTCCAGCGTTTATACTCCCAGGTCTCGCAAGATCCATGGACTGTACATTGGACTACGTTTGAGCGGAAGGCCACTTGCCGTTTCGATTGTGCCCCTCCTGACCTTGACAAAATCCTTGTGGGTACGTTCTTTCAGACATATCCCGATGAGAAGACGAAGTTGGTCAGTAGGATGCGCGCGAACCCTCCGGGGGGATGTCGTGGCATAGTTCGACCGCTCGAGCCGGGAGAAGTCTTTGGTCCTACCGTCGGCCCAGCCGTTCGGTACGACACCCCCTTTGGAAACTACGTGAGCGTACCGGTGGGGGATCGCTGGAGAAAAGGCTCCCCGCAAGTCTGGGCTGACATTTGGGCGCCTTCCCCCCGACGGCCTCCCCAGGGCTTACCACTGGGGAAGAATGGGGAACGATGTTCGCTTTTCCAGTGGTCAAAGGAAAATACAGTGCACCGGTGCACGTGGTCGAGGAAGCCCTTACCGCCACCGCAAAGGCGGCGTGCTTCGAGGCTACTCCCAAGCAGGCCGTGCATTGGCGGAAGAGACAACGTCCCTGGAAAAAGGCCACATAATTTCGAAGAATGGCTTGCTGGAGATGGACTCGACCCAGGGGCTGATGAGGACTCACCGCAAAAGAAGCCGAGGGCTGCAACAGAGGCACCAGACGACCCAGTCGCCATGGATAGCCAACAAGCAGTCGCGGGCAGCAATCAGCCATCATTGGATAACCTTGGGATCGGGAGACAGGCGGCCGGCGAACCACCTGCCGGCCAGCCACCTTACATCGATAACCCTCCCTGCTTAGCCAGTGGGGGAAGTGGTGGTGGACCGCCCCGCGGCTCAGTCGGCGGGGATGGATATCAGCCACCACCTGGCGGGTTCCCCTCAGGAAATATCCCACCCTCAGGGGGTGGTGGGGGAGGAGGACCGCCAGACTCAGGACCTGCAGCAACAGGACCTGAGCCAGATTGCCGACCTTACCTGGGTCGTGGCCCCTGGAACGTTCTCGAGTATCTTCGGACGCAAGGGAAGTTCGGGCGCGATCCGAAACCCCCCGCGAATGGGTGGCAAGAAAAGGTGGACGAAATCCTGGAACTCTACATGGGGGTCACGGATCCAAAAATGAAATTTTGGTCGAATAACTTGACCTTCGTCAAGAAATGTCAGGCGATTACAAAGATCGCTGAAGTCAATGGACATTCGTGGATTCCGTTCATAGGAGAAGACCTTGCCGCTATATCGTCCACGGGGAAACCCGTGACAGATTTATTCCGCCCGCTTAGTCAAATGCGGAATGGGTCACATCAGAGTTGGACATGCTCCGTTCATATTGTTTCCGACTGTGCAATTGTTCAAAGACACATCAGGGGCGGCTAAGCCGAGCCTTATGCCTGAATACAGCCTGCGAGAATCAGTCTTCGGAAGCGTACAGGCAGCTATGAGTGGAGCACAAATTGCAGGCATTGCCGGTGCCTCCTCAGGTTTTCGGTGGGAGGAGCAAAGATATTTTGGAAAAGGGACTCACACTCCGATTCGCTTCACTTTCTGGAACTTCAACGACATAGTCGACAATTCATCCCAATTAAATGAAGTTGGAAGTGGACCCAGAAGATATGAGAAGCCGGTCGCATTTGCTGGAAGCCTCAGACAGATGATAAAGGACGCCGTGGAATTGATCGATGATATAAGGCGGCGGTCCCATGAGGGGACTATAGATATAATGTATATCGGTGGAAACTCGGAGTGCTGGCGAGAAGGCGGAAACGGCGTCGGTCCGATGTGGGACGACGTTGCCACCTCGGTCACAGCCAGAATGAATCGTCGGATTGAACACTACAAAGATCCTAGACGGTGTCAGCCTCTACCGACAGCTGAGGCACCGCCAGGGGGGCGTCTTCCATTACAGTGCTAGCCGCCCGGACTATACATTGAACGATGGAAGTCGATTCCGACAAGTCATTGCCGCCGAGTTATGTGCCGATTACATGATCAAAACTGCCAAATTGGCTGTATTATTTTTCTGTCAGCCTTCCGGCGGCTCAGCCGTTTGGGAAGGCCACATAAAGTGCTCCACGAGGGAGGGTGGAAACGCCAAACAGGAGGCACAAGTCCAAGATCTTGTCATGTACTGGCAAGACTGGTCTCCCGCAGAAGGCAATATCCCCAAGTCGATACTTGGCGCGCTCCCATTCAGGGAGCCATTGACCGATAACGATTTCCCAGCCGTTTCAAACGGAACTGGAGGTGGTGCTATACACTCATTTTTTATTCAGTTGACTTCGAAGACTTCCTTAGAAAGGGGGCTGCATATGGTGACTTCTTCCCATGGACGGATGATGCTTACTTTTTGCCCCGCGGAGATATTTTCTGTCTTGGAATGCCACCGAGAGGAAAGACCCAGAGGCCAGCGAACGAGGGAGTGCAAAACGATGAGCCAATGCGTGCTGCACTCGAGGAGTTCAACAAAGCAGCGCCGGCGGCTGCGCCGAGCGGCTTAGCCGTTGCGGTGAGCAGTGCAACGCCAGGTGGCATAGCGATCCCTGTATTTGCTGAGGTGTCGGCCTGGTGAGCAGGCGCTATTGCTGCGACCGCGAAGACCAAACCCGTCGGCTCAGCCGCGACGGGCTCTGGTTCCAGCGCGCGGACGGCTCGCTCACCAAGCGCCCCTCCGCTGGCTCCTCCGTCCGATATCAAAGGAATCGAGACACCTGGTGAAACCGCAGAAAGAACCATCCGCGAGAAATGCCCCGAGGGTAAATTGTCTAAGCTCAGTCAGCATTGCGAATTTCCGAGGGGGCCGAATGAAGGGCACCATGGACAGGAAGAATACTTTTGGCCATGCCATCACAATTATCAGCAGATAAAGAATCTGCCTGTCCAAGATGCAAAGACAGGAGAGGTTAGTTACTATGACTTCCTTTGCCCATTTACGGCTGCCAGCGGGGATCTTCATCGGGACATGATGCCTTTGAGCGCCTATCCAGGGGAAGAAGGTCGCGCTGCGGAGATCGCCCAGGGAAAAGAACCGGCTCAAAGCTGGCAAAGGAAAAAGATTTTGAAATCTGGTAGTAGCGAAGCGTGGCTTGCCTATCAGTTGCTTCAAAAGACGACGAGAGTCCCGCCAATGACACGGAACTACCTGGTGCCAGACTGGGCTCGCTTCTTCAGGATCAAAGCAGATAGGGCGATATCAAAACCGACAGCCACAGTGGTTGACCGCTTGAATTGGGCCAAGTTGAGGACGAGATCCCATAGAGTTGGCAGGGCCCATTGTTGAATTATCCTTGCCTTTCTTTGTGACAGAAGAAAAGCTTGCGGAAGTCTCAGGCTCATCCGCCGGGTGGACAAAACAGTCACGCGGCACGTCAGTGACTGCTCTTCATTCTATTTTGGAGGGTCATCAATTGCTCCCATCAGACCCCAAATACGGTGGACGCGTGAAAACGAATGTAGTTGGGGTATATTCATTTCCGTGTTCTGACAACCCCAACACTCACACCGCGTACTCTGTTGCGGAGGAGACGTTTGGAGATGGTATTTGGGTCACTGCCGAGATTGTCTACTATGCCAAACGACAAAGTCCATTAGAGGATCTCCAACTCAGTATGTGAGTAATCCAGAGGCTGATGTGTTATACGAGTTGAGACTCTATCATTGGTCCGCAGCAGCATTGTGGGTTACTGATGCGTGGACACATTTACTGCATATTGCCAGAGATACAAATGGAACCTGGAAGTGGACTTTGAGGTGGAAAGGTATCGAGATACAGAACGGACCGAAGCCACGGATAAAGTCCGGGATGCTCAAAAGGCTTGGGTTCCAGGATTGAATTCCATCGACTGGCAAAAGGGACAAAGCGCCTATTTGAGGGGCCAAGGTGGAACTGACGAAGACACATGCGATGATATCTGGCCTTGGCTCCAAGAAAAAAGGAGTCAGATTGACCAAGATCCATGCGATGCATAGGGGCGAGGCCTGAGAGAAATCAATTAAATTGGTTGAGCAGAGCAGACAGGAGAAGGAGAAGGCGGCCGAAGGGGGCGAGAAGGAGCCGGCGGCTAAGCCGTCCGGCACTCCGTTCTCGATCGATAAAAAAGATTTCCCCGACCGAGGAAAGGCACCTGCAAAGCAAGAGAGGACCTGCAAAGCGCCGCCCCCTGGGGCTGCCAGTCGGCCGTCTGCTCTTAGGCCTCCTCCTCCCGGAGGACCGAAAGAAATTCCCGCCAAGAAGGCCCCGCCAGCGATTCGAACGCCAACGAACCCTCCAGACCATTGGCCGAGCCTTACTAGACAGGAACATGCTCCACCGGCGAAAGAGATTTCTTCCAAGAAGGCCCCTCCGCCGAGGCTAGGACCCAGGTCGGAGGAATTAGGTCTTCCGCCAGCGAAGATGCTTCGATTTGATGGAGACCCCGCTGCATCTATGACTGCTCAGCCACCGGCTAAGCCGGGTGGCGAAGACGCAGTTGGCAGCGGGTCTGGGAGGCCGAGTGCTCGTGACCCTCCGTCCGAATTGAACGTGTTCATCGGGGCCAATGTTTCTGGCTCCCCGCCTGTCGGTCAGAGCCCTCAGGGAAATGAGCTTCGCTCCAAACAGGCGCCCAGTTGGGCCAGGCGCCGGGGAGATGCGCCTCATGTTGAAGGCAATGCCATGGGGGAACGGCCCAAATCAGCGCACTCCCCACCCACCGAGGCGAAGGCTGCCTCAGCTGAAGAAGTCGCTCCCGGCCAAGATGAAAACGACGATCCATTGGATGCTCAGGGCGCAAAATACCGCGACTCAGTCGGACGGGGACCATTCGTCTCAAGATTCGCCGACATTGGAAGGAGACGATGACATTACTTCTATATTGCTGACCTTAAAAGAGGTCTCAGGTATGCACTTTGAGCCCCCAAGAGCCAGCTCGGTGTTGAGAAATGAAAAAGAGTTCTTCTTCTGTTTGAGGGGGCTACGGTCGAGAGCGCGCGACGCCCCGGACGAAACCCTTCTGATGAGGAGATTCAGAGTTTCAGCTGCATCGTTGATTAAGGCAGCAAAATGTGTTTATGAGATAAACATGCGAGACGAAATACATGAGCTGAACACATATTCCGCCGCATGGAATGAATTTGCTGATGCCATTGTCGGACAGATTTTATAATGGGATCCGAATTTTGTGCGCACTCCGATAGTAGCGGAGAGACCTAGGTGGTCAAGACGTACAGAGGCAGGTGGCTCTGGGACGAGTAAGATCAGAGTACCTACTCCTCCTGCCCCTCCGTCCGGCTCAGCCGCGACGGAGGGCCCCCCGATGCCTCCGCCCGGTTCAACTGGAGCGGAGCAAGAGAGACACCATGAGGCACATGAAGAACCATCGAGTCCAACACACGTGCCATCAGATGAGGGGGCATCGCATGTTCCCAAGCACGCAGCTCAGCCGCCACCGGAGGCCTCAGGCCATCCGGAGATCCCTGAGACGGACACGGGAACGGAGGACTTTTGTACGACGTTCCCATGTGAAGAAGATCCCAAGTTCCCAGAGTCAATGGACGACGAGACTTTTCCATTTGGACCAGCATCTGAGAATATGTTTCGCAGATTGAGTCTTCCGCCTGCTCCTGACAAAAGACAGAGCCAGCCACTATACAGGGGCCCTACCCGCGGGGATCGAGACGTCACAGTGGGGCATGCTGCTGCATTCAAAGAAACGGTTGTATGTGTCGACAGAAGAACGTTAAAATATACTTCGGAGTACGCCTGGACCACTAAAGCCAACGATCCAATACGCCCACATTACGGGCCCCGTGCCGCCGCACGTCGAAGCCATCCGCAGTCGAACAGGAATTACGCTTCGATATATGGCCGAGTTCGTATAATTCTCAATCTTTGCAGTATTGGGGGGCCTCAGCCAGGACGATGGATCTTTCGCACAAGCAAAGGATTACATTAGAGCCGAGTTTCATTCCGATGATGTTCCAGGTGGGTTTACCCCTGGGGCCAATGCGTGCCTGCAGCCGCTTATAGTTGGAGAAGATAGTGAATCCCGGCTGCCTTAGGCAGCTCGGACACCTGGAGCGGCCTGAGCTGCAGATCGGACGTGCTGGCCAAGAAGATAGGACAGTGCGCTGTATACCTCGCGAGGCATTGCTCTGACTATGCTAGATCATCGGGAGGCTGGGTCTACTTTGGAGACCTGGTGCAGGAACTAAAAGATGACGGTTTTACTTTCCAATCGTACGCCCTGGCCGCGCACAGCTTAGCTGCGGTGCCGCAAGGGATGGTCGAAGTTTTGGGAATCTTTCCCGATCATAGTCCCAGGATTATTGGAACAAAAATCCACGCAATGTGGGGGCGACACAAGAGGGGCTCATTGCAAGAAGAAGGCGGAAGGGAGATGCCGACAGCCATATTCTATAGGGCATGCCAGGGACATTCAACGTTCGCTGCCTCAATTGAAAGGATGTGCGTTCCATATGACCCTGGCCAAGTTAGGAGTCACGGCTCTCTCCTTTACATCGCAGACTTGCAAACATTTTTGGAATCTGCGAGTGGAAGTGTTCGCTTCCCGAAGAGCGACTCACTGCTCTGCCATGGCGCGGATTATGAATTGTTGCGATTGCTTCCGGCAAAGAATAGCCCAACAATGCTTGATCCCTCGGATATTCCTCCGTGGCTAAACCAGCGGAGATATGGACAGCCACTCGTTGCAAGAAGTCCAGTACCCATGAATAGCCCAGCTCAGGGAGGAGAGCCGCCATCGGTGGGGACTTGGCCCGCAGATGACACCCACCACCTATGGCCACATCTCCCCAATCGCCATGAGCTATGGGATCTCGTTCTTGTTTTTACCGGCAGAGTGCTCACTCGCTTCTCGCACCGGGCTTGCCCAGATGGGGCGCTAGTGTCTCGGGAAGTGCCGAGGTTCACTGACATCGATAAAGCCGTCTCCCTTGTGAGACAGGCAGATCAGATGCGCTGGACGGTACTCTTCAATCGCGAGTTGTCTTCATACGAGGTCACCTCCGACAATGGGTCGATTATTGCCTGGATTCGTACGGACGAGAGAATAATCATTGATTGGAACCACAGGCCAAGATTGTCGACCCAGATCCAGGATCGAATTATATCCATCCCTTGGAATGACGATGGGAGGTTCCTGTGTGGCCGATACCACTGGGTGAGGACAGGTTTTGCCAACTGTCCTGTTTGTAATTGTCCAGTCAAATACAAATGCAGGGTCACGCACGATTACATGGCCCAGACGTGGAACCGCAAAGTTATCCCTCAGTCCCTAGAGGCGAACGGCCTCTTCATAGCGGTGGATCATGAAGGGGGTCTATCATGGAATCGCCACGAATATATAAAGGCGCGTGCAAAGAGGCAAGCGAGAGCTTCTGCCAATGTCATGACAAACGTCAGCAACAACAATCAGCAGGAGCGAAGATGGGCCTCTGGACAGTTTGCTACAATGGCGGCCGCTGGCACGATATTTGGCATTAGCCAGCCTGGCAACTTTCCAGCTTGGGTCCCAGAAAACGCCGAGGCTCAGCCTCGGCGCGACATGCTCCTTTCTTTCAATATTTGAAGCCTTTGCTCAGAAGGTTCATATCGTGGCTTGACTATTCAGCCAGCAATGTAAACAGGCAAACCCCGCCTATTAATACCTGGTGGCTGAAATTGTGGGTAACTAAGTTTGACCAATGCGATCGCCCGAGATCCTGACCAGCCCTGGAGGCCTTTCATTGGCCTGACGAAGAGGATGACTTAGTCACTCCTCGGACTGGCTGGGAGAGATGGTTCCACAACATACTAGAACCAATGTCTTTGTTCCGACGCTTGCTACAATAGATGACGCGGTAACTATAGGTAGACCGTGGTTTGGCGCATTGGATGAAGAAAACGGGAACAAGGCCGGAGACAACAACAACCCTCCTGCGCGGTTACCGCTCGCCTGGGATATCAATTTTAGAGCGAGGCCCACTCGCAGTTCTCAGTCTGTTTCAAGACGGGTTAGCATGTGTCGGGGCCATCGTCGTATTATCCCAGTGTTGCGACATGCCACCAGCGAAGCCGCGATGGCACGCGAACAGTCACAAATGGATCTGGATCTCACAGCAATCGGCGGGCCTAAGGCCGCGCTGATAACTGACGGAAACATCGCTCTTGACCATTATGAGGGGCACGTATACATCACCGCGATGATCATTTGATCAAAATAAGGTTGTTCGGGAGAGAAGTTCGGGAAATCGCAGCCCATTGCGTAGTTGAACACACAGGCACAAACCCTACTAATCCCGGCAGGGTTGCCCTGACCGGAACGACAGAACACGTGATCCCGGAGATCATCCAGACCATAGTACATGACAGTTGGTTGGCACCTGTACAACACATGCAACTGGGCCTTCGGCCCGTAAGGATTTTTGCACTTGTTCGAGAAATAATCAGCTTCTTCATATCGGAAGATTACTTTATTGGTTACCCGGGGCGAATCATTCGTCCCGAAATGGCAAGCGCGGAAAATATTGCTTCGAAAAGACGGACCGACGAGTATGCCTTGGACTGTCGCATCCGCGCGGCTGCTCAAACGGACGACATAATCGAAAAGTCGGCCCACAAGATGGGCAGGAAAGTGCAGAGTGATGTCCGTTGCCACGGTGCTCTTATACAGGAAGCCATTTCTTGGCTCCAGGATAAATATCCTAACCCTGGTACTGAACTTCAGGACAAAGAGTATGGACCCTTCCGTACTGCGTGAGGAAAATATGGTGCCGCTGCAGCGACAGCTGCCAGGAGTTTAATGCAATTCGTGAGAGATCGTAGGAATAACAATCCAGACCACGACGGCGAAGCCGAGATCGTGGGGCCACGGGCGCCGGCTGGACCGAAGGCTAGACCTTTATCGCGTCCTCCGCTTCTTAGACCTGGCGTCTCAGACGCTCGGGTGCTTGAAGAAGCCACCGAATCCCCGCGTTCAGTCGCCGGCTCAGCCGTGACGACCAGGGAGACCCTCGGCATCCCAACATGAGGGATCGGTCGGATTCACGACGCGCGCGCGATGGGGCCATGGATGCTGCCGCCGGCGCGGCCACGGATGCTGCCAGCAGCGCTGCGGACAACAGCTACGAGTACGATCCGTCCAAGTCCTACCCGCGCTACGTGAACGGAGCCCACGCCGGGTACTACGTCCATCGGAACAGGATCACGTGGCTGCCCGACGTCGAGTGGTACACTCTGAATTACTGGCACGTGCTATCAACATGGGAGCACGACTTACGCTTCCCGCCAAAAGGGACATAATCGAAGAGGGACGCTGAAAAAGAAAGAGGGTGGTCCCGCACGCCTCGTGGCGTGGAGGTACAGACGGGAAGATCGGCGTCGTCAAACCCGCCGCCTCCGGCGCCGCCCAGAGAAGAGGACGAGCCCAGCCCGTGGCAGGACCTGAACTGAGTTTCGCCCGCGTGACTCAGTCGCGGCAGGCGCATGCAATACAATTCTATCCACGCGCGTAACACGTGTTGGACGCGGACACCTCTGCTGGTCGGCTAAGCCGGTCCAGCGGGGAGAATTTATTTATCATAATGGTGGGAAACGTCGAGCCTTTTCGGCCCTTGGCCCCCTGGCGGCCACCGTTGAGCTGTAAAAGCTTTTTCGGGTTGGCTCCGGTGGTTGTTCAAATGTACAGGCCGGGGGTGCTGTGACTGGATGGGCTCTACGCGGCCCGCCGCGGGGGGGGTGCATATGCTCCTCTCCGCCTCATATTAAATTAAAACATAAGTTAGTTTGCATGAATTGCACTGTCCGCTGGAACTAACAGCTGCGTTCCGCAGCTGTATGGATGCTCGAACAAACCAACCTTGGCTTGCAGGAGAGAAAAGGAGCGCGCCAGCCCTCGGCCGTCGTGCGTCGTCGGTCGTAGGCCAGCCGGCCTCCTCCCTTCGCATTCCTGATAGAGTAATCTTGCTTACCGGTACTTGCCTTATCAATGTCTCATCCCGTCCCCTCTCTCCCTGAGCGGAGTGAACATGAGATCTTAATTCCTTTGCCATCTTACTCCGATTCTCAGAGGAAAGACTGGATCCCCCCTTGCCCCTACAGCGCGTGCCCGCGGAAACGCGCACTGAGGGACCCTCCACAGGTCGCCCCCCACTCGTGACGGCTCTCTCTGGCAGGGCCGCTCCCAAGCTGACCCGAGAAGCTCGCATGCTGCGGGCCGCGGCGAACATACGAGAGGAACGGCTGGAGGAAGAGGACGCGGCAGAGGGGGGGGAACAGGAGGAAGCGGAGCGAGTTATTAGTAATATGCGGAGGAAGCGGAACGACGGAGGAGGGAGCAGGAGGAGGGAGAAGGAAAAGGGATGACGAGGAGCAGGAGGAGCAGGAGGTGGAGGTGGAGGAGAATGGCCTACATCGTCTGCGGATCTCCCGTGACGCGGAAATGCGGTCCGTGCTGCTGGGGATCGCCTCCGTTTGCTGAAGGGAGGCGAGCGCTGGGAGGTGCCACCAGGCCTTGACCGAGGGTTGCTGGAACGTTTTGCCTCATGCCCACATCGTCGGTTGGAGCACCCCTTCCAGGCCAGCAGTGTCTGTACTTATCTGCTGCACGGGTAGTTAATGCTAACTTTGACCCGAATGCTAACCTTAACCCTAATACGAACCCGCACCCTAGGCTAGATTGATGCTGAGATGCGGAAAACCAAGGCAATCGAATGTTCTGTATACAAGACCAGGTCAATTTCTCACTTCAGGTTTTATTGCAGGGTCAAGCGACAGGTGGTCAGCTGAAAGTAGCTGAGCGTGCAGCAAGCGTAGAGTGTTTGTGTATGGGCGTACCACTGGGAGCTCAGACTGCTAACTCTTCTCTTTTCTGCTTCGACCTCTGTGCTGACATGGTGACGTGCTCTTGCTAGTTCTTCGCAAGGGAATGCCATGGCCCCTGTAAGCAGGAACGCACACAGTGCGAGGGATTGGCGCGCGCCGACCGCAGCACGCGCGGTGGCGGATCCTTTGCCGGAGCCGGCGGGAGTGCCGGATCCGAAGTGGCATTTCTCGAATCAGCACGGTTTCTTGTACCAGGCCCAGGCGGTCCACAGGTGCATAGCGGCGGGTCTGAAGCAGTGCCCGCAGTACACGAAGGAAGAGTCCCTCCTGGTGATGTCGATTTTGGACGACATTGCTCAGGCTAAGCCTGTAGCGTGCGCCAAGCGACAGCGCGTACAAACGACACAGGTGATCGAAGAGGCCTACGGCGAGTCACCTCCGTCCTGCTTTTCTGGAGACTCCTATGCTGCCAAACGTCGGCCGAAGCTTGGCCCATGTGGAAATCCTTGGGGGAACGCTTGGGGGAGGAAGAGGGGGATGATGATGATGAGGAGGAAGAGTATGAGGAGGGGGAGGAGAAGAAGAGGAGGAAAGGGTGGGGCGATTTTGGGGACTGGGCCTGTAGGGCCGTCTTGGGCGTTCCAAAGTCCGCCAGCTCAAGTAGGCGAAAACCATTCAACGCCTTACGGTTTCAGCGATTTCTGCATCTTGGGGGCCCTCTTGGGGCCAAAACGTGTTGTAGCCGTACTGTGCCGTCCTGAAGCCATTTTGTCTATTTTGGAGGCCATTTTGGACCATCTTGGACGCCATAGAGGGTCACCTTGGCCGTCTTGGAGGCTCTTGGGGCCATCTTGGCCCTCTTGGAGGCAACCCGAGCCTTGCTGATGACGAACCTACCCACGGGCGTCGCAGCTGGCGGCTTGGCTCGAAGGCCCCTGGGAATTCGTTGGAGAGGCCAAGACGATCTGTGAAGACTTCGCGCGCCAACGCCCTTCCGCAAGCGGATCGAAGACGCCTACGGCGAGTGGACCTTGGAGCTGTCTGGGCCAGGCAAATCGTTTACAACCACCTCATGTGGGGCTTTCCGGGCCTTTCCGGGACCCTGGCGGGCTGGGCTGGAACCCCAGGGAGAGTTCTTTCGCAAAAAGAACCAAAACCAAAAGCGAAAGGGTTCAGCACGCCAGGCACCCATGTGATGAATCAACAGGGGGCGGCGGATCGAAGACGCCTACGGCGAATCACCGCTGTCCCCTGCCCCTTTGGAAGCGCCCATGTGGCCGACAGCTGGACTAGAGCTTGGCCAAACTATCGGGCCAGTTGTTCCCCGAGTCGGTTTGGAAAGCCTTCGGGGAACGCGTGGGGGAGCAATAAGAGGAGGATCAGGAGAGGGAGGAGGATGATGATTAGAATGAGGATGAGGATGAGGATGAGGATGAGGATGATGGGGAAGGAGGAGGAGGAGGACCAGGAGGAGGAGACTTCTTGGGAACCTTCTTGCGAGGCCTCTTGGGGGGCCTCTGCGGAGCTTCCTGGGGGCCTTTTGGAGGCCTCTGGGGAGCCTCCCCGGGCCTCTCGGGGGCTTCTTGGGAGCCTTTGGGGGCTTCTTGGGGGCCTCTTTGGCCGTCTTAGGGCGTTCCCGACCAGTCTGACACCGTCGGAAGCCGTCTTGGGGGCCGCTCTGAACCCACTTGGGGCTCTTTTGGGATGCTTCAGGGCCGTCTTGGAGAGTATCTTGGACGTCTTGGAGGTCTCCGTCTTGGGGGCCTCTTGGGCCGTTATGCGGCCATCTTGGAGGCCTCTTGGGCGACCTTGGGGGCCTCGTGGGCCGTCTTGGGCCGTCGGAAGGCCGACAAGGCGCAATGCCAAGATCTTTCGACAAGGGAAAATTATTTTCGCCTCTTCGGGCCTTCCTGGAGGAACTCTTGGAGGCCTCTTGGGCCGTCTGGGAGGCCTCTTAGGGGCCTCCTGGGCCGTCTTGGGCCATCTTGAGGCCATTTTGGGCCGTCTTGGGTGCATCTTGGGCCGTCTTGAAGGCATCTTGGGGCCATCTTGGCCGTTGGGGCCCTCTGGGGGCCGTCTTGGGGGCCTCTTGGGCCGTCATGGACCATTTTGGAGCGTGGGCGATCTTGGGGCGATTTTATGGGCCTCGTGGGCCGTCTCGAGCCGTCCGAATTCCGAAAAAGAGCAAATGCCCAACTCCGTGAAAGTCTAAAGAATATCGATGCTTTTTGATCTCTTCCAGTCCTCCTGGAGGACCTCTTGGGGGCCTCTTGGGCCGTCTGGGAGGCCTCTTGGGGGCCTCTTGGGCCGTCTTGGGCCATCTTGAGGCCATTTTAGGCCGTCTTGGGTGCATCTTGGGCCGTCTTGGAGGTATTTTTGGGCCATCTTAGCCGTCTTGGAGGCCATATTGGCCGTCTTGGAGGCCTCTTGGGGGGCCCTCTTGTGGCCGTTTTGGGGACCTCTTGGGCCGTGATGGGGCCATCTTGGAGGCCTCGTGGGCGATCTTGGGGCGATTTTATGGGCCTCGTGGGCCGTCTCGAGCCGTCCGAATGCCGAAAAAGAGCAAATGCCCAAATCCTTCAAACATCGTGGGAAAATCAATGATTTTCGCCTCTTCGGGCCTTCCTGGAGGACCTCTTGGAGGCCTCTTGGGCCGTATTGGCGGCCTCTTGGGGGCTTCTTGGTCCGTCCTAGGCCATCTTGAGGCCATCTTAGGCCGTCTTGAGAGGCATCTTGGGGCCATCTTAGCCGTCTTGGAGGCCATCTTAGCCGTCTTGGATGCATCTTGGAGGCCATCTTGGGCCGTGTTGGAGCTGTCTGGGCCAGGAAAATCGTTTGCAACCACCTCATGTGGGGCTTTCCGGGCCTTTCCGGGACCCTGGCGGGCTAGGCCCGAGCCCCAGGGAGAGTTCTTTTGGATAAAGAACCCAAACCCAAAGCGAAACGGTTCAGCACGCCATGCAAGCATGTGATGAATCAACAGGGGGCGGCGGATCGAAGACGCCTACGGCGAATCTCCGCCGCCCCCTGCCTTTTTGGAAGCGCCTATGTGGCCGAACGTTGAGGCCAGACCTGCCAAGCTATCGGACAATGTGTTGCCCGAATCGGTTTGGAAAGCCTTCGGGGAACACGTGGGCATCTTGAAGGTCATCTTGGCCGCCTGGAGACCATTTTGACCCTTTCGGGCCTTCTAGGAAGACGTCTTGGAGGGCTCTTAGGCCTCCTGGGCCGTCTTGGAGGCCTTCTTGGGGCCGTCTTGTGGGCCTCTTGGGCCGTTCTGGGGCCGTCTTGGAGGCCTCTTGGGAGATCTTTGGGCGATCTTTGGGGGCTCTTGGGCCGTCTCGGGCCGTCGGAAAGCCGAAACGAAGCATACCTCAAAATCCCTGAAAAACCCAAGAAGAATACATGTTTTTGGTCTTTTCTGGCCTTCCTGGAGGCCAGAAGCCGTTGGGGGGGGCCTTTCTGGGCCGACTTGGGGCCCTCTTGGGGTGCCCCAGGGCCGTCTTAGAGGCCATCTTGGGCGTATTGGAGGCCTCTTGGGCCGTCTTCTGGTCCTCTTGGGGCGGTCTTGGGGGCGTCTATGGCCGTCATGGGGCCATCTTGGAGGCCTCTTGGGCGATCTTGGGCCGATCTTGGGAGCCTCTTGGGCCGTCTTGGGCCGTCGGAAAGCCGAAAAGGCGCAAATGCCCCAATCCTTCAAAACCAACGGAAAATCAATGATTTTCGCCTCGTCGGGCCTTCCTGGAGGACCTCCTGGAGGCCTCTTGTGCCGTCTTGGAGGCATCTTGGGCCGTCTTGGAGGCCTCTTGCGGGCCTTTTGGGCGGTCTTAGTCCATATTGAGGCCATCTTGGGCCGTCTTGGAGGCATCCTGGGGCCATCTTAGCCGTCTTGGAGGCCATCTTGGCTGTCTTGGAGGCATCTTGGAGACCATGCTGGGTCATCTTGGCCGTCTTGGGACCATCTTGGGCCATCATGGGGCGGAACGGGCATTGACTTGAGCAGTTTCCGCGTGGCCGGCGGGACGGGCCGGAGACCCAGGGGGAGTGCTTTTGGAAAAAGAACCAAAACCAAAACGGAGAGGGTTCAGCACGCCAGGCACCCCTGCGATGAATCAACAGGGGGCGGCGGATCGAAGACGCCTACGGCAAATCACCGCCGCCCCCTGCCTTTTTGAAAGCGCCTATGTGGCCGAACGTTGAGGCCAGACCTGCCAAGCTATGGGACCATGTGTTCCCCGAATCGGTTTGGAAAGCCTTCGGGGATCACGTGGGCATCTTGAAGGTCATCTTGGCCGTCTGGAGGCCATTTTGACACTGTCGGGCCTTCTTGGAGGACGTCTTGGAGGGCTCTTGGGCCGTCTTGGAGGCCATCTTGAGCGTTTTGGAGCCCTCTTGGGCCGTCCTGGGGGCCTCTTGGGGCCGTCTTGGGCGATCTTTTGGGGCACTTGGGTCGTCTCGGGCCGTCGGAAGGCCGAAAAAAGCAAATGCCACAATCCTTCAAAAACTGTTGGGAAATCAATGACTTTGGCCTTTTCGGGCCTTCCTGGAGGCCCTCTTGGAGGCCTCTTGGGCCGTCTTGGGCCATCTTCAGGCTATCTTCGGCCGTCTTGGTGGGCTCCTGGTCCGTCTGACGCCGTCGGGAGCCGTCTTGGGGGCCTCTCTGGGCCGACTTGGGGCCCTCTTGGGGCGCTTCGGGGCCGTCTTGGAGGCCATCTTGGGCGTCTTGGAAGCCTGTTGGCCCGTCTTGGGGGCCTCTTGGGGCCGTCTTGGGTGCTTCTTGGGCCGTCATGGGGCCATCTTGGAGGCCTCTTGGGCGATCTTGGGGCGACCTTGGGGGCCTCTTGGGCCGTCTTGGGCCGACGGAAAGCCGAAAAGGCGCAAATACCAAAATCCTTCAAAATCCAACGGAAAATTAATGATTTTTGCCTCTTCGGGCCTTCCTGGAGGACCTCTTGGAGGCCCCTTGGGCCGTCTTGGAGGCCTCTTGCGGGCCTCTTGGGCCCATCTAAGGCCGTCTTGGGTGCATCTTGGGCCGTCTTGGAGGCATCCTGGGGCCATCTTAGCCGTTTTGGAGGCCATCTTGGAGGCATCTTGGAGGCTATCTTGGGCCATCTGGGCCGTTTTGGAGGCCATCTTGGGCGTCTTCGAGGCCTCTTGCGCCGTCTTGGGGCCCTCTTGGGGTCGTCTTGAGGGGCTTCTTGCGCCGTCGTGGGGCCATCTTGGAGGCCTCTTGGGCGATCTTGCGGCGACCTTGGGGGCCTCTTGGGCCGTCTTGGGCCGTCGGAAAGCCGAAAAGGCGCAAATGCGAAAATCCTTCAAAACCAACGGAAAATCAATAATTTTCGCCTCTTCGGGCCTTCCTGGAGGACGTCTTGGAGGGCTCCTGGGCCGTCTTTGAGGCCATCTTGGCCGTCTGGGAAGCATCTTGGAAGCCATCTTGGGCCATCTTGGGGCCGTCTGGGGCAGGAAAACCCACGGCAACCACCTCCGGAAGAGCCTCCTGGGACCCCGGCGGGACGCGCCGAAGGCCCAGGGGAGTTCTTTTGGAAAAGAACCAAAACCAAAACCGAGAGGGTCTAGCACGCCAGGCACCCCTGTGATGAATCAACAGGGGGCGGCGGATCGAAGACGCCTACGGCGAATCACCGCCGCCCCCTGCCTTTTTGGAAGCGCCTATGTGGCCGAACGTTGAAGCCAGACCTACCAAGCTATCGGACCATGTGTTCCCCGAATCGGTTTGGACAGCCTTCGGCGAACACGTGGGCATCTTGAAGGTTATCTTGGCCGTCTGGAGGCCATTTTGACCCTGTCGGGCCTTCTTGGAGGACGTCTTGGAGGGCCCTTGGGCTGTCTTAGAGGCCATCTTGAGCGTCTTTGAGACCTCTTGGGCCGTCTTGGGGGCCTCTTGGGGCCGTGTCTTGGGCTTCTTGGGCGATCTTTGGGGGCACTTGGGCCATCTCGGGCCGTCGGAAGGCAGAAAAAAACAAATGCCACAATCCTTCAAAAAACCCATGGGCAATCAATGATTTTGGCCTTTTCGGGCCTTCCTGAAGGCCCTCTTGGAGGCCTCTTGGGCCGTCTTGGGCCATCTTAGGGCCCTGTTCGGCCGTCTTGGTGGGCTCCTGGTCCGTCTGACGCCGTCGGAAGCCGTTTGGGGGGCCTCAATGGGCCGACTTGGGGCCCTCTTGGAATGCTCCAGGGCCGTCTTGGAGGCCACCTTGGGCGTCTTAAATGCCTCCTGTGCCGTCTTGGGGGCCTCTTAGGGCCGTCTGGGGGCCCTCTTGGGCCGTTCTGGGGCCATCTTGGAGGCCTCTTGGGCGATTCTTCGGCGATCTTTGGGGGCTCTTGGGCCGCCTCGGGCCGTCGGAAGGCCGAAAAGAAGCAAATGTCAAAATCCGTCAAAAACCTTGATAACATATAAAAGTTTTTGGCCTTTTCGGGCCTTCCTGGAGGCCCTCTTGAGGGCCTGTTGGCCGTCTTGGGCCAGCTTCGAGCCAACTTCGGCCATCTTGGTGGGCTCCTGGCCACGTCTGACGCCGTCGGGAGCAGTCTTGGGGGCCTTTTTGGGCCGGCTTGGGGCCCTCTTGGGGCGCTGCTGGGCCGTCTTGGATGCCATCTTGGGCGTCTTGGAGGCCATCTTGGGCGTGTTCGAGGCCTCTTGGGCCGTCTTGGGGCCGTCTTGGGGCTCTGTTTGGGCAGTCTTGGAGGCCACTTGGGCCGTCATGGGGCCCTCTTGGGGGCCTCTTGGGCGATCTTGGGAGCCTCTTGGGCCGTCTTGGGCCGTCGGAAAGCCGAAAAGGCGCAAATGCCCAAATCCTCCAAAGACCTAAGGATAATCAATGATTTTGGCCTCGTCGGGCCCTCCTGGAGGACCTCTTGGAGACCTCTTGGGCCGTCTTAGAGGTCTCTTGCGGGCCTTTTGGACAGTCTTAGACCATCTTGAGGCCATCTTGGGCCGTCTTGGGTGCATCTTGGGGCCATATTAGCCATATTTGAAACCACCTTGCCCGTCTTGGAGACATCTTGGAGGCCATCCTGGGACATCTTCGCGGTCTTGGAGGCCATCTTGGGCCATCTTGGGGCAACAAAGGCGACGACGGAGCAATTTTCGGCAATCTCCCTGGACCCCGGCGGGACGCGCCTGAGCCCCAGGAGGAGTTCTTTTTGGAAAATGAACCAAAACCGATAGGATTCGGCACGCCAGGCACTCCTATGATAAATCAAAAGGGGACGGCGGATCGAAGACGCCTACGGCGAATCACCGCCGCCCCCTGCCTTTTTGGAAGCGCCTATGTGGCCGAACGTTGAGGCCAGACCTGCCAAGCTATCGGACCATGTGTTCCCCGAATCGGTTTGGAAAGCCTTCGGGGAACACGTGGGCATCTTGAAGGTCATCTTGGCCGTCTGGAGGCCATTTTGACCCTGTCGGGCCTTCTTGGAGGACGTCTTGGAGGGCTCTTGGGCCGTCTTGGAGGCCATCTTGAGCGTTTTGGAGCCCTCTTGGGCCGTCCTGGGGGCCTCTTGGGGCCGTCTTGGGGGCCTCTTGGGGCCGTGTCTTGGGCCTCTTGGGCGATCTTTGGGGGCACTTGGGCCGTCTTGGGCCATCTCAGGGCCATGTTCGGCTGTCTTGGTGGGCTCCTGGTCCGTCTGACGCCGTCGGAAGCTGTTTGGGGGTCCTCTATGGGCCGACTTGGGGCCCTCTTGGAATGCTCCAGGGCCGTCTTGGAGGCCACCTTGGGAGCCTTAAAGGCCTCCTGTGCCATCTTGGGGGCCTCTTGGGGCCGTCTTGGGGCCCTCTTGGGCCGTTCTGGGGCCATCTTGGAGGCCTCTTGGGCGATCTTTGGGCGATCTTTGGGGGCTCTTGGGCCGTCTTGGGCCGTCGGAGGGCCGAAACTAAGCAAATGTCAAAATCCGTTGAAAACCTATGGGAAATGCATGTTTTTGGCCTTTTCGGGCCTTCCTGGAGGCCCTCTTGGAGGCCTGTTGGGCCGTCTTGGGCCAGCTTCGAGCCAACTTCGGCCATCTTGGTGGGTTCCTGGCCACGTCAGACGCCGTCGGGAGCCGTCTTGGGGGCATTTCTGGGCCGACTCGGGGCCCTCTTGGGGCGCTTCGGTGCCGTCTTGGAGGCCATCTTGGGCGTCTTGGAGGCCATCTTGGGCGTGTTCGAGGCCTCTTGGGCCGTCTTGGGGCCCTCTTGGGGCCGTCCTGGAAGCCACTTGGGCCGTCATGGGGCCCTCTTGGGGGCTCTTGGGCGATCTTGGGGGCCTTTTGGGCCGTCTTGGGCTGTCGGACAGCAGAAAAGGCGCAAATGCCAAAATCCTGCGTTCCTCAGGGAAATCAATAACTTTGGCTTCTTCGGGCCTTCCGTTGGGCCGTCTTGGAGGCCTCTTGGGAGCCTCTTGGGCCGTTTTGGGCCATCTTGATGCCATCTTAGGCCGTCTTGGGTGGATCTTGGGCCATCTTGGAGGCATCTTGGGACCATCTTATCCGTCTTGGAGGCCATCTTGGCCGTCTTGGAGGCCATCTTAGGCCATCTTGGAGCCGTCTGGAACGGAAAAACCCTTTGCAACCACCTCTGGAAGATCCTTCCGGGTGGCTGGCGGGACGGGCCGAAGCCCCAGGGGGAGTTCTTTGGGAAAAAGAGCCAAAACCCAAACCGTAATAGTCTAGCACGCCAGGCACTCCTTTGATAAATCAAAAGGGGGCGGCGGGCCTTCGGCCCATCCCGCCACCGTGCCCTGGCCGTGGATCAGATGCCTTCTGGATGCCTCTTATGGTCTCTCCAGGTGCCTCTTGGGGGTGTCTTGAAGGCTCGAGGGCCTTTCGTGGCCTCCTGGAGGGCCTCTTGGGCTCGTGCGTGCGTCTTGGGGCCCTCTGGAGCCTTCTGATGCGAGTGCCTTGGAGGGCCTGCTTGCGGTCCACGGGGGCCATGTTGCTGGGGAGGGCCGCTGGTTTGGGCTCCTCTTCGGGGCTCTTGGGTGCCTATTGGGCCCATCCTGGTGCTCGGATTCGTCTTGGGGCGATTTTGGGGCCTCGTGGGCGATCTCGGATACTCTTGGGCGAACATACTAATATCAGGCGCACGCCGCATGCGTCTCAAGGATTTTGTTCTCTTGCGCTGGCCCCCACGGCTTCCAAGACGGAGGAAGAGGCCCACAAGACAGCGCTAGGACGCCCCTGGGAAGTTTGGATTCCGAGCCACGCTCCTTAAGCCCCAGAAGAAGTCGTGCGACGAACCCCAGAAACGTCCCACTTGGCCCTAGAATCCAGGCCCTGGGGGCCTTCGTTTGCAACAATTCCCAGCCGGTGCTTGTGCGCAGGGGTTCTTACGTATAGTCTAGGAGACCTGGGCCCGTCTGGCGGGACGGCGGCTATGCAGCCGCCGTCGCCGCCTCGTCGCCGCCCGTCTTCTGGGCGTGTCTGGCGCTCTGGCCGCCACGTCGCCGCCGTCGCCGCCCTGTCGCCGCCTTGTCGCCGCCCGTCGCCTGGGCCGATCTGGCACTTTGGCCGCCACGTCGCCGCAGTCGCCGCCCTGTCGCCGCTTTGTCGCCGCCCGTCGCCTGGGCCTGCGCGCCGCTCTGGCTTCGCATTGCTTTGCATTGCTTTGTGTTGCTTTTCATTGCTTTGTATTGCTTCGCATTGCTTTGCGCTATTTTGCATTGTATTGCGTTGCATTGGTTTGCATTGCTTTCTCTGCGTTACCGTGCGTTGCTTTAAGTTGATTTGCATTGCTTTGCATTGCTGTTTTCTCTGCGTTGGTCAAACGGTGCTTGCACTGAGACTTTATTATTTGTTTGTATAGGGAAAGTGAGCCTGGTTGGCGGTCTGGTGGCCATGCAGTCGCCGTCGCCGCCCCGTCGCCGCCTGGCCGCCGCCCGTCGTCTGGGCCTGGCTGGCGGTCTGGCGGTTATGTTGTCGCCGTCGCCGCCCCGTCGCCGCCCCGTCACCGCCTCCCTGTTGTATCCCCCTGCGTTCTACCACCTCGGTTGCACCACACATAATGTTCCACAGATGATGCCCCAAATATATGGCATCACATATATTGCACCACACATATCTTGCACAGTGTAGATTGCAACACATCAATGGCACAACCAATCTATCACATCAACGGTTGCACCACGTACCATGCATCACATCGGTTGATTGATCTATGCATATATATATATGTATTCGTATATGTATGGTGCTTCACATAGACTGCACGATATAGTTTGCCATATAGATGGCACAACATCATTTGCACCACAGGCTGCACAACATTCATTGCGCAACACACTGCACCACATATATTGCACCACAAAGATTGCACAACATAGACTGCCCCTCCTATATGGCAGAATTACCCCAGTGCGTCCCTACCTAGAAGTTGGAGCCCCTAGGAAAGCAGCATTAGTTGCCATGCTATGCTATGCTATGCTATGCCATGCTATGCTGTGCTATGCTATGCTATGCTATGCTATGCTATGCTATGCTGCGCTGTGCTATGCTGTGCTGTGCTGTGCTGCCCTATGCTATGCTATGCTATGCTGCGCTATGTTATGCCATGCTGGGCTATGCTATGATATGATGTGCTGCGCTATGCTATGCTATGCTATGCTATGCTATGCTTGGCCATGTTATGCTATGCTATGCTATGCTAATGCAGCGCTGCGCTATGCTAAGCTAAGCTAACCCTCTAGGCAGAGCCTACGTAGGGAATTACACCCATGCTAACTCGGCATCTGTCGCACATTGCCTTTTTCTTTGCCTTTCCTTTGCTTTGCTTTTGTTTTTGCTTTGCTTTGCTTTGCTTTGCTTTGCTTTGCTTTGCGTTGCTTGTGCTTTGCTTTGCTGTCGCTGCTGTTGCTTTGCCTTTGCTTTGCTGCTATGCTATGCTATGCTCTGCTATGCTATGCTATGCTATGTAGCGCTGTGCTATGCTGTGCTGTGCTGTGCTGCGCTATGCTATGCTATGCTATGCTATGCAATGCTGCGCTATGCTATGCCATGCTGGGCTATACTATGCTATGCTGTGCTGCGCTATGCTATGCTACACTATGCTATGCTATGCTGTGCTCTGCTATGCTAAAGCTCAGCGAAGCTAAGATGAAGGTAAGCTAAGCTAAGATACACCTGAGCTAAGATGAAGCTAAGCTAAGCTAAGATGAAATAAGCTAAGCTAAGATGAGATAAGCAACGCTAAGCTAAGGGGACGCAACTGGGGGAACCGCGGGTCGGGTACTGGGGGAACCGCCCGGGGCGCTTTCCACTGCCCGGCCTTTTTAAGCCCAGAGAGTAAGAACCCTTCTAGGCAGAGCCTAGGTAGGGAACATCTATTCTTAGAGATATGCTGTTTTGAGTTCGCGCTGGCTAATATTCAATAGATGCGGCTCCAGGGGACCCGTGGACACTCCAATCAGTGCCTACTGCACAGTGGCGGATTCTCGTGGGTGCTGGCCGAATGGGTAAATATCACGCAGATAGTCTGAACAGCATCGAGGGGTGTCGCATTGTCGCAGTGGTAGACCCGATGGAAGAGGCAGCATCAACATTGGCTGCCGCATGTGGCGCATCCTTTTACAATGCGTTGGCCAGCGCCTTGCAAGCTAACCCTGATGCAGACGCCGTGGTCATTGCGACGCCGGCTGGCCTTCACAAGAGCAACATACTTGAGGCTGCAGCTTCCAAGAAACACATATTTGTGGAGAAACCTTTTACTTTGACTGTTGAAGAGGGCATTGAGTGTGCAAGTGCAATCAAGGCAGCAGGCGTCCTTTGTCAGGTTGGTTTCATGAGGCGCTTCGATAAAGCCTGGGAAGGTGTCAAGTCTCACGCCGGAAAAGTTGGCAAGATGCAAATGGTTCGTGTGAGATCTTTCGACGGCTGCAAGTCTTCAGATAGTTACTACAAAACTTCTGGCGGTATATTTCTCGACATGAGCTGCCATGATCTGGACCTGATTTGTTTCCTTGCTAACAGCCGGCCCACGCATGTGAATGTGATGGGCTCCGTGACCGTGAACCCTGTTTTCGAATCATTCGGGGACATTGACACCGCAGTCACTTGTATAAAGTTTGCAAATGGAGCAGTAGGCTGGATTGAGAACCTCCGCTTCGCCGTGTATGGTTGTGACTCTCAGGTGGAAATCATCGGTTCAGAAGGAAGTGTGAAGGCCGGCCCGATGAGCCGCACAGAAGTGCAGTGTTCATCAGCTGATGGAGTCAATCACGGTCTGCTCGCTGTTCACTACGACCGCTACCTGGCAACTTTCTTCGTTGAGATGGATAGTTTCATAAAGTCGTGTAGGACTGGAGAGCTTGATCCTAGGGCTTGCAATTCCGATGACGGGCTTCTCAATATAAAGCTTGCGCTTGCTTGCATGCAGGCAAGGAGCGAAGGCAGGACAGTAGAGATCGCGAGTTAGGCCTTTCGTTTTTGATGCGTCACACTGCGGACGTCTCGGGACGACTCCAGCAGCAGGTTTTGCTTCATCCCTTGAGGGTGGCGCAGATGATAGAATATCGTGGTTTGCAATGAATAAAGGATTTCTGTTGTAATGACAACAAGGCCAACTTGCAACAAAAGGCCTGTTGCAAAACCGCGGTTTTGCAACAAACAGCCTTTTTGCAACACCCCAGCTTCGCAACGCGTAGAATTTGCACTTCCCCGTTATGTTGCTATCTTGTTGATTTGAGAGCATGAGTCGAAATGCGACCAATGCGGGCCAAAATGTGGATCATGCCCCACGTCGGACGAGGGGCTCTTGTAAGTACGTTCAGTACGTTATGAGAAAATCAAGTTGCCCTCCTCATTTTTTCCTCCTCCCACTCCTTCTTCCTCCTTCCTCAGGCTCAGTCGCAACGGTTGCCCCCCTCCCCCCGCGGCCGTGGCGACGTATCCCCGCATCATAGCGTCATGAAGTCATTGACGGGTTGTTTACCCCGCTCGCCCGTATGCCGATCGAGCAATCGACGTACGTAGCATACATCATCATCATCATCATCATCATCATCATCATCATCATCATCATCATCATCATCATCATCATCATCATCATCATCATCATCATCACCATCATCACCATCATCATCATCATGAACCGTCTGGAGCGTATTGGGCCTCTTGGGCCGTCTCGGAGACGTATTGGGCCGTCTTGGAGGCCGTCTTGGAGACGTCTTGGGCCGTCTTGGGCCGTCTTGAAGACGTATTGGGGAGTCTTGGCGCCTTCTTGGGCCGTCTTGGAGACGTATTGCGTCCTGTCCCTGTCCATTGGTCGAACAGCTATAGACACTCGGCACGAATAATTTGTGGCTGCACATGCATGAGTTTCCTTGCAGATCGCCTCGGCGACGAGGCCGTCGCCGGCGTGCCCGCGCCAGATGTTGAAAGCAGAATTGTTGTTCGTTCACGCGTTCCAGCCAGGGCCAGGGCCAATGACCCGCAGAGACAGAAAACGATTCCTGTGAAAAAGGCTGCGGTTCGCACCCCGAATCATTCAAAGAATCAGCGTTTCAAACACCCGTCTCGACGGACCCACGAGGAGTGGGGGCGCTATAGCCAGATGATGCATTTGCGGAGGGCCAAAAGTAACACCCAACGGGCAGTGGACAGACACGTTGACAATGTTACGTCTATCCTTAACCATTTTGCGAGGGCGGCCATACATTTTCGGAGCAGCAACGAGCAGGGCGATTTGAGCATTGTGATTGGTTTGGCTTTGAAAGGTCGGCAGCGTTTCACTGTTAAGCAAATGATGGATCTGCTTTTGGAGAAGACGCCATGCCACAAAGCTCTCGCCCGCACTTGGTCTTGCGACCCCAGGACCGTGAGGCGAGTGAGAGACGTCGTGGCTGAGGCGTACTTAGCGACAGAGGTTCTGATGTGGGGGTGGCTTCTTAATTGTCTTCGGGCGAGGCCTCCAGATTGGTGCGTGCGGAGTTGTTTATGGGACGAGACTGGTCAGCGCCTGGTGTTGGCACCCGTCGCGGAACTGGGGAGCTCCAGCCAAGTAGCGACGTGGCAAGTGCTTGCCTCGCGCATTCGTTTCGCTTGGGGTTGGTTTTCCCCTGGGCGCCCGACCTCCCAGCACCCCGTCATGAGCTACGAACCCGTCATGCCGCCCATTCCCTTGATTCCCAATGCTGCGCCTCATATTTACAGCGGCCTGTTCAGAGTTGGCACGCCTTTCAAAACCTGTGTTCAAGATTTACGAAAGTGATGCTGCCACGGCGAACGAGAGAATGTTTGCGCACGTACGGGATGTGAGCAGCGCGCATTTGCTCTGCGGCAATCACGCCAACCACCTCGGAGAGATGCAATCCGTCGCCATATCGATGTACGAGCGTCTTGGATCCAAGTCTTTGAACGGATCGAACGCCCTCTACAGTGCAATTCTTCTTCCGATCGCAGGGCCACTTCCTTCGACTGATTTGCAGCGTCAGGAAGGCAGTCGATGATATGGTATTGATTCGCGTCGGCCCTCCTCCACCAGAGGCCCGCTCGTGTGCGGCCGCATTTCGGTCGTTTTTGGAATGCGATTATCGGTTCACCCAGTCCTCCTCTCGATCAGAGAAGGCCCTGGCCGCCTTGAGGCAGCAGTACGATTCGTTTTTCAGTCTGTTCAACGGTCGGCTCTGGCTTCGGGGCATCCTGGAAGTGTTCGATGACGGCAGGCGCCTCTCCAGGGAGGATGTTGTCAACACAGGTGCCACCGCTGTTCTGAACATGCTCTTCCCGCATCTGCCCGCGGTGCCCTCCCAGGGGAAGTGGGAGAAACTGTACCCCGCCCTTGCCTTCTTCGTGAAGTCGTTTGTGTTCGGCGGCATACTGTCCTCGATAATGCACTCATCCTTCGACGCGGCAGAGTTTCGAGAAACCAGTTCAGCCCCCGAGCATGAGATCGCGAAGATCGACCCGTCGCTGCGCGAGTCGTTCCAATGGGTGGCCACCCAGGGCACCAGGTACAAGCGAGCGGATCGCGTTGTCAGCGATTCTTGGTTGAATTATGTGTTCGTTTGTTTGTGCGTTGCAATGGAACCTACGAGGTACCTCACTTTGTGGTTCATGGCAGCATCTAATAAAGTTCGGTCGTTCGTTGGGTATCCGCCATTGATGGATTTGTTGTATGAGCCAGCGAGCCCCTTGATATGGTGCCTGCAGTACCTTTCCTCATGCGTTAGAGGTGATACCACGCGGTGCAGACTATTGCAAAGACAGCGTGCCTCGCACGCAGTCTGGGTCACGACCTGCCCGACGGAGGCGCGCCTTGCACGACGATTGCTGATGCACCAGATCGGCCAGATCGAGATGCGACACGTTCGCAAGTATGCCGCAGCACCGTGGCGATGTTGGACGTTTTGCGACCCTCGGCGGCCGATTGAGGAGCGCGACAACATGATCTCTGCTTTCAAAGATTCGAATCCTTGTTGTTTGCCAGATGGGTTATCTCGTACCCTGGCGAAGTTAAACTTCAAAGATTTTGCCGTGGCTGTGATGATGTACACTATTGCTTGGTTCGTGTGCTTGTCGCTCCACTGCATCGAGAGACTGCACGCTCGGAACAGGCGCTCCAGCTGCCCCCAGGTGGCTTGGCATCGTTTCGCCGCCGACTTCGTCGGGGCCGAGGTCAACGCGAGCGCCAGGCACCGCGGGGCCGTCGGCGACCAGGTCGCCAGCGCCGCTGGCTGTGGCGGCGCTGTCGCTGCACGCGCTGCGGAGCAAGCGCGCTTGCCCAAGAAGATCGGGCGCAGCGCCAAGCAGATTTTTCGGAAACAGTGGCTTGCCGATCAGCGCGCCCTGGGCAACTGCTACGCTGGGCACCAGGGGTGGGACGAATGCAACCAAGCGTTCGGTCAGTTACCCGAGGCCGACCGTGCCATCCTAGAGGCGCGGTCTGTTGCCGCGAAGCATGTCGCGGCCACCGAGCGCTCGCTGGGCCAGCTCGCGATTGGCGATGCCCAGGCGCTCGACGCTGGCATGGAGGTCGCGGGCCATTGGAAAGAGCAGGGCACTGAGATGGGGGAGAGGGGCCAGAGGAGGTCAGGACGATTAGCAGATGGATGGGAACGCTTCACGGGGAGGAGGACGAAGAGGATACGAGGAAGGACTAGGTGGATGAGTATTGAGAAGACGGGTGGCAGGAGAGTGGAATCATGTTGATGATGATGACGACGATGTCCGATGTCAGTGACCATTGCCATGGCGGATACGCGGTGGTGCCGATGACGGCGGTGATGGTGACGATGACGACGACGACGTTTACGATGATGCCCGCGACGATGGCCACGGATATGGTGATGATGACGGTGAGGATGCTGGTGCTGATGGCGATGCTGGTGATGATGATGATGATGATGATGGTGATGATGATGATGATGATGGCGATGATGATGATGGCGACGAGGTGATGCTGATGATGATGATGCCGACGAGGCCATGATGATGACGGCGATGCTGATGGTGATGGTGATGACGACGATGGTGGTGATGATGATGATGATGATATGGGGCGTCCAGAGGGGAGGCCGCGCGGCCGCTTGAGGCCTGCCTGGAGGAGCCCATGGGCACCCTGGGGGCATCTTGGAAACAACGCAGCATGGCAATCTGCTGATTTAGTGGGTCGTCCTGGAGGTCATGCTGCCGCCTTGGGCCCTTCCAGGACCAGAAAAACAGCGCACTGGATTCCAGTGCGCCCCACCGCGGGCGGTCTTGGGCAACTTTGGGCGTTCTTGGGCCCCGCGCGGGGCGTCCCGAGGCCATATTGGACCCCTCCAGGACCAGAAAAAAAAACAATGCATTGGATTCCAATGCACCCCACCGTGGGCGATCTTGGGCATCTTGGGGCTTTCTCGGGGCCCACGCGGGGCGCCCCGACGCCGCCCCTCGAGGAACATAAAAACACACAGAGCACCTTGGGGCCCTCCTGGGGGCGCCCCCGAGACCTTTTGGCCGCCCAGCGGGGGCCAACTTTAATGGGGGACCCCTGGACTCCGTAGGCTCTCTTTCGGTTCCCTCCCTCCCTGCTTCGCCCCCCCCATCGCTCCCCTACTCTCGTTAGGGCAATGTGTGCGTCTTTATGGCTTTGGGAAACAGCGACCCTGCCGCGCTTGGGCGCCCCGCCCTTCGCGCGCCCCGCCAAAGGTTGTCGCTGCTGGGGAGCTTGGCCCGCGCGGTCGTCGTGCAGGAGAGACTTCGGCAGAGTTCACGCCGCTGTCGCCCGTCCCTGGGGCAGCCCTTGCTGTCGACGATTGGCTCCTAGATAGGGCGCAGGGTGCTGGGGACAAGCCGTTGGTTGAATTTTCAGATTTGCGGCAGGTCGGCCGTGGGACGCCGCTGCACGAGCGGCTTTCAGCATATTTCAACGGGCACGTCGGTGGCAAAGCGGTTCGCTTCTCAGATGCGGAGTCCTCTTTCAAGGCTCGCGTGGCGCACACGCCGCCGATGTCAAAGGTGGCCTCGTTCCCAGCGACGGTCAAGTATGAGCCTGCCTGTCGCTCCTCTTGCAAGACCAACACTGGCCCTGACATGTTGGACTTTAAGCGAAGATTGTCTGCATCCTTCCGAGAGTTCGGGCGAGCAGTGAGCCCTGACCGCAAACTAGCATTGTTGCCAGTCGCAGACGCCGTGGTCGTGCTTGAAGTTTGGGCAGCGGCGTCGCCAACCCCTCGGCTTGTGTGGGGGGCTTGGATTGCTGCTAAAGACGCATATTTCATTCACCCTGCAATGATGATGTTCAACGTTCTTCACATGGCAGACGTGCGGGAGGAGGCTTTTTATTTCAATCGTCGGTATGTTGGTTGTCAACTGCGCCCTGGTCGCAAGCTGTTTGTCGAGCCACGTGTTAAAAGCGACGTGCCCGTGCCGCTGGATGAGGGTGCCCATGGCAGGCTGGAAGTATTCGACGACGATGAGCTCACCACACTGCTGTGCACCGACGTGTGGAATGACTCCGACGCTGCAGTTGAACGCATCGTGCACGTCCCATTGGAATGGCGATTTGACCCGCAACCGGATGAGCCTGATGCCATTGTTGTTGTTGGCGTCCATGCTGATTATGGGGAGTATACCATTCAAGCGACGATGGAGGCCGATGGGCCAGGAGGCGCCGATGTTCCAGGTGATGGCGGCGGCGGCGGCGATGGCGCCGCTGCCGATGGCGGCGGCGACGGCGCGTTCAGCTTTCTCGCAGATCGGCTCGCGGAGGTGAAGCAGAGCAAGAAGCATAAGAAGTGTGGCCCTGCTGCGACTTGCACAAGCCAGCAATCTGCCGTCATCGAAGTTACCGCATCTGATGCCATGGAGAACGAGCCTGACACTCTCATCGGGAACGTCCCAATCGCACTCATTGACGCTTATGGCTTCGAGCATGTAGACGAGCTCAAGAGGCTTGATCGCGAGGCGACCCAGTTGCTCAAGTCCGAGGTGCAGGAGTGGGAGGGCCACGAGGAGCGAGACGGCGCGATGTTCGATGATCCGTCCAACGTGGAGCCGCAGCCCGTGGAGATGGGCCTCCCTGTTGGCATGGCCTCAGCCTCGTCCTCGTCCTCGTCCTCGTCCTCGGGGGCGCATGGCGCGCTCCCCAGCTACCTCGTGATTGGAGACGTGGATGCGACGATACAGCGGCTTGGGCTTACCAGAACGCCTCAGCCCGTCGGTAAAGGCACCGCTTTCGAGAACTCCACTGGCGTTTCAGTCGGGGTTTTGTACGATATAGGCGACACGGGCTTCAAAGCATTTTGTGGGTGCCACGGTCGAAAATGTGCATTGTGGATAGACGTCGGAACGGTTGGCGCCGCGCCCGCCCCCCTCCTACACCTCCCCGCGAGGGTGCATCACTGAGACTGTCCTGGGGGTGCGCACTCGGAGTTTGTATGGCCCTCAGGGGCCTTGCGGCCAGGGCTACACTAAGTCATGTTAGAGTTCAGCTAGCTACTTCAGGGGGGGGGGGGGCGAGCAGATGGCGAGAAGCGACGGGGGTGACGATGATGAAGGGACTGGGGAAGAGGAGGGGGCGCAGGATGAGGAGGAGCATCAGGATGCGGATGAGGACAAGATGAGGATGGGGAGGGGGGATGGGGGAGGGCGAAGGAGGAGGCGGCGGAGGATGGTGAGGATGAACATAACAAGCATGCCAGCATGCAGCATGCCCGAATCGGGCGCGGATCGTCAACAGGCATGGCGTTCAGTTGAGGGCACCAGGCGCCGTTGTTTCACGTTCCTTGGAGTGGCTCGCTTTGGGCCCTGGGATGTCCCACGAGGAGCACTTTCAAGAGAGCGTCCGAATTCGCCAGTCCTTTGGCATGACTGTGCGCAAGAAGACCTTGTGACTGACTGACCTACGGCAAAAAAAAGGTCGAACGAGATTGGGGCTACATTGAGCCGTCGTGGACCGACCTTGATCTCATGCCGCTTGGGAGGCATGCTGGGGCCAATACTTCCCAAATTCCTATTGGGGCCGTCTTGGAGGCCATCCTGGGCCATTGTAGCCGCATAGGGTGCCATATTGGACCGTCTCGGGGCCTTCTTAGCAGTTCATCGTGGGCTCGGGGCCTGGCTGGAGAGGAAGGGGGCCTTGGAGGGTCGCCCTGGGCTCTCGTGCTCAGTCAAGTGTTCGTCGTGCGTGTCTTATTACCTCGGCAGGAACTTTGCCCACCTGTCGTTGAACCAGGGCTGGCGGATATGGTGCCTCATTACCTCGCCAGGAACTTGGCCCACCTGTCGTTGAACCAGGGCTGGCGGATTTGGTGTCTGATTTCCTCGGCAGGAACTTGGCCCGCCTGTCGTTGAACCAAGGTGGGCGGATCTGTCGAGCCGTCCCACTCCGTTTGGGAGGCCTGGCATGCGGGCAGCACGCTTTCAGCCTTTCAGTTTCACTCGCATTCACACTCGGCCACTTTCAGACTCAATCATCCATCATAGTCAGATCCACATTCCGACTCATTCAAGTTCAGGCTGGATCATACTCGGGCCCACCCACACTCAGCCTCATTTACACTCGGACTTACTCATATTCAGACCCACGCATGCTCACATCCAATCGAACTCATATTAGCTCACAATCGCAGTACCCATATCGAGGCTTCCGCCAACAACGACACCAATCGGCCGCCGTCCTCTGTCTCTGCGGTGGGGCGGTCTTGGGTATCTGGAGGGGTCCCGTCTGGGGGGGCCTCGGCTGGGATGGCTCCTGCTGCCGCTGGGCTGGGGTCGGCTGCGGCTGGTTGCTCGGCTGGGGCGCTCTGGGGTGTGCCTGCCCGCCAGGGCGAGGCTGGGGCGCCCGAGGTCCTGGGGCCTGGGCCCCCCAGGAGGGGGCCAGGAGGGCCGTGCTCAGTCAAGTGCTCGTCGTGCGTGTCTTATTACCTCGGCGGGAACTTGGCCCACCTGTCGTTGAACCAGGGCTGGCGGATATGGTGCCTCATTACCTCGACATGAACTTGGCACGCCTGTCGTTGAACCAGGGCTGGCGGATTCGGTCTTACCACCTCGGCAGGAACTTGGCCAGCCTGTCGTTGAACCAGGGCTGGCGGATCTGTCGAGCCGTCGCACTCCGCGTGGGGGACCTGGCATGCGGGCAGCACGCTTTCAGCCTTTCAGTTTGACTCGCATTCACGCCCGACCACTTTCAGATTCAATCATATTCAGATACACATTCCGGCTCCTTCAAGTCCAGGCTGGATCATATTCGGGTCACCCACGCTCAGCCTCATTTGCACTCGGACTTACTCATATTCAGACCCACTCATGCTCACATCCAATCGAACTCATACTAGCTCACAGTCGCAGTGCCCATATCGAGGCTTCCGCCAACACCGACGCCAGTCGGCCGCCGTCCTCTGGTGTTTCTGCGGTGGGGCGGTCTTGGGTAGATGGAGGGGTCCCGTCTGGGGGGGGGGGGGGGCTCGGCTGGGATGTCTCCTGCTGCCGCTGGGCTGGGGTCGACTGCGGCTGGTTGCTCGGCTGGGGCGCTCTGGGGTGTGCCTGCCCGCGAGGGCGAGGCTGGGCCCCCCGAGGTCCTGGGGTCTGCGGCCCCCCAGGGGGGGGCCAGGGGGGGCCCGAGAGGAGCCCCCCTGTTGTCAAGGACGCGGGCCGCGAGCTTGACAGCATGAGCTTCGCACAATGTCCCAATGGCGCAGTCTGCACGACGGCGCCGCCCCATGGGGGCACGCCCCGCACGCGATTCGTGGCCCCATCTGTGGCGCGACCTAAGTTCCAAGTGGCGCAATCCGCATGGCGCCGCGGCTTAATGTTGGCACACCCCTCACACGCTTCGTTGCCCCATGTGCAGCTCCACATAATGTCCCAGTGGCGCGTCCGCATGGTGCCGCCGCCCCGTTTTGGCACCCCTTCCATGTTTCGTGGCCCTATAGGGGGCCCCATCTAAGGTCCCAGTGGCGTTGTCCGCATGGCGCCGCCGCCCCATTTTGGCACACCCCTCACACGTTGGCCCCATCGGGAGCACCACTGAAGGCCACAGTGGCGCAGTCCGCATGGCGACGCCGTCCCATGCTGGTACACCCCTCATAGGTTTCGTGGCTCCATATGGAGCCCCACACGATGTCCCAAATGGCGCAATCCGCGTAGCGCCGCCGCGCCATTTTGGCACACCCTTCACACGTTCCGTGGCCCCATATGTGCCATGGGGGCTCCACCTAAGGTCACAGTGGCGCAGTCCGCATGGCGCCGCCGCTTAATGTTGGCACACTCCCCGCACGCTTCGTGGCCCCACGGGGGGCTCCACCGAAGGGCCCAGTGGCGCAGTCCGCTTGGCGGCGCCGCCCCTCAGTTTTCAGTCGGGGGTGAGTCGTTCGGCCCCCTGACTTCTCTGTCGGAGGTGAGTCGTTCGGGCCCCTCAGTTTTCGGTCGGGGGTGAGTCGTTCGGGCCCCTCAGGTCTTGGTCGGGGGTGAGTCGTTCGGGCCCCATCGGTTCTCGGTCGGGGGTGAACCCACCGAACGCGATATTAACAACGATGGCGTTTACAACTGCATATGGTTGGGTCCTTCGCCAGGCTAATTTTCCATGGCCCCATATGGGGGGCCCCACCTAAGGCCCAAGTGGCAGTGCTGACGTGTGGGCGTCGCCCCCATCTTGGCCCGCCCGTCACACGTTTCGTGGCCTCATAGGGAGTTCTCCCGAATCCAGGTCTCGCAGTTGTGTTACTCAGAACTGCATATGGTTGTGCCCTTCGCCATGATAATGTTGCGTCTCGCAGGCGCAGCATCGTCGTTAGGTGATGGGCCGTCAAGCTTGCCGCGTCGCTTCTTTGGCATCGCGACTGCGGGTCGTATCATTGAACGAGTTCGGCTTCGCGTTTAATTACGAGGCCAACCTTGCTTCTCTTTCTTGCAGCATGTGGAAGCGAGTGCATGTCAGGGTTCGGATCGTCGTAATGAGCGCATTGCAGTGGATTGGAGGGAGTGATCGGGCGGGTTAGCATGTTTGCGGGCGGCACGTTGTCGGCGGGGAGTTGGCGGTCGCGCGTTGGCGCCGCCCCGCGTCCATTTCGACCTTCCAGCACCGCTCAATTTTACCGCGCGCAGAGGCGCCGCGACGAGTTCGCAACACCAACCAAGTTTCGCAACAGTTCCGCAACTGTTTCGCAGCACGAGCCCAGTTTCGCAGCAGTTTCGCAACAGTTTCGCAACACCAGCGCAGTTTCGCACCAGTTTCGCAACAGTTTCGCAACAGTTTCGCAACAGTTTCGCAACGCGGTGTCAGCGTTGTTTTGCTACAATTCGATGCTGCATCGCCCATGTCGGCACGCGACGGTTTCGCAGCAGTTTCGCAACAGTTCCGCAACAGTTTCGCAACAGTTTCGCAACACCAGCCCAGTTTCGCAACAGTTTCGCACCAGTTTCACAACAGTTTCGCAACGCCAGCCCGGTTTCGCAACAATTTCGCAACAATTTCGCAACGCCGTCGTGACCCGCCCACTCGCTTGCGCTGGGCCGCGCGCTGAGTGCCCCCCCCCCCTTCCCCCCCCCGCCCCTCTCCTCCTCCCCCCCCTCCCGCCCACGCCGCCCCTTCGCCCCAGGGCCACCGCCTGGGGCCCCGCGCGCTATTGGCCCCCCTCCCTCCCCCCCCCCCCCCTGCGACCCCATGGCCGCGCGCGTTGAGGACCTGCCCCCACCCCCGGTCTCCCCTCGGCCACCCCCCCCCCCCCCCCCCCGCCGCCACCGCCGCACGCCCGCCGCCAACGCCGCTACGCCCTATCACCCTTGGGCCGCGCGCGCTATGTAACACCCACCCGCCCCTTCCCCCCCCCCCCCCCCCTCCCCTCCCCTCCCCCACTCGCCCAACCCGTTGGCCGCGCGCCATGCGAACCCTGTCGCTTTGGCATTCGGTTGAGCTCCCCATGGGGCAACCGAAGCGCGCGATGAGTGTGCCAAAATGTGGCGGCACGGCCATGCGGACTGCGCCGCTGGGGCCTGGTGTGGAGTTCACCCTTTGGCAACGGGGCGTGTGAAGGGGTGGGGCCTTGGGTGGGGCTCCCAATGTGGCCACGAAGCGTGCGAGGAGGAGTGTGTCAGAATAAAGCGGTGGCGCCATGCGGACTGCGCCACTGGGGCCTTAGGTGGAGCTCCCGATGGGGCCACGAAGCGCGTGATGGGTGTGCCAAAATGGGGCGGCGCCGCCATGCGGACTGTGCCACTTGAGCCTTTGGCGGGCCCCCCGATGGCAAAGAAATAGGGGGCCGAACGACTCGCCTCCGACCGAGAACTGAGGGGCCCGAGCGATTCACACCCAATCGAAAACAGAAGGGCCCGACCGACTCACCTCCAACCCAGAACTGCGTGTCCCGAGCGATTCACCTTCGACCGAGAACTGCGGGGCCCGAACGACTCACCTCCTACCGAGAACTGCCGGGGCCCGAGCCATTCACCTCCGACCAGGCGGGTGTGCCAACATGGGGCGCGGTGCTGTGCGAACTGCGCCGCTGGGGCCTTAGGTGGAACCCCCCTATGGGGCCGCGAAACGTGCGAGGGGTGTGCCAAAATGGGGCGGCGGCGCCATGAAAGCTGCGCCACTGCGACCTTAGGTGGGGCTCGCTATGGGGCCACGAAGCGTGTGAGGGGTGCGCCAACATGGGGCGGCGCCGCCGTGCGCATTGCGCCGCTGAGTCCTTAGGTGGAGCTCCCTCTTGGGCCGCGAAGCGCGTGAGGGGTGTGTCAAAATTTGGCGGCGCCGCCATGCGAACTGCGCCACTGTGACCTTAGGTGGAGCTCCCCATGGGGCCGCGAAGCGTGCGATGGGTGTGCCAAAACGGGGCGGCGCCGCCATGCGAACTGCGCCACTGGGACCTTAGGTGGGGTTCCCTCTGGGGCCGCGAAACGCGCGGGGGGTCTGCCTAATATGGGGCGGCGGCGCCGCGCGAACTGCGCCATTTGACCTTGGGTGGAGCTCCCTATGGTCCCACGGAACGTGTGAGGGGCGCGCCAAAATGGGGCGGCGCCGCCATGCGATCTGCGCCACTTGGACCTGAGGTGGAGCTCCCTATGGGGCCACGAAGCGTGTGAGGGGTGCGCCAAGAATGCCGCCATGCGAACTGCGCCATTGGGACCTTCGGTGGAGCTCCCTGGGGGGTCGCGAAACGTGTGGTGTGTGTGTGTGTGTGTGTGTGTGTGTGTACTCGGTGCTATTCGGTCCTATTTTTAATCCCGTGCCCTCTCATGTGTGTGTGTGTGTGTGTGTGTGTGTGTGTGTGTGTGTGTGTGTGTGTGTGTATGTGGGGCAAAATGGGGCGGCGCCGCCATGCGAACTGCGCCACTGGGACCTTAGGAGGAGCCCCCCTATGGGGCCACGAAGCGTGCGTGCCCAAATGGGGCGGCGCCGCCATGCGAACTGCGCCACTGGGACCTTAGGTGGAGCTCCCTATAGGGCCGAAGCGTGTGAGGGCTGTGCCAAAATGCGGCGGCGCCGCCATGCGATCCGCGCCACTGGGACCATAGGTGGACCTCCCTATGGGGCCACGAAGCGTGTGACGGGCTTGCCGAAACAGAGACATCGTGAAGGCAGGGGCAAGGGCTGGGAGAAGGGGGGAGGGGGAGGACGGAGGAGGGATGAGGATGGGGAGGAGGAGGAGGAGGAGGAGGAGGAGGAAGGAGAGGAGAGGAACGCGGGGCGCTGTCTCTTCAAAACGAGGACCCAACACCACAGGATGGCCGGGAAAAAATTTGGGCTGCGCCTGAAACAGATGCCCCCCACATCTAGCTTCAGTTTTGCCCATATGCTAACGCGACATGCCTGACCTCACGTAGCATGCACTTCCAACGTTTAGTGCATCGTCCGTGGAGGTCTGTTTGGGGCCCGCGGTGTTTGGTGTCAGCAATGCAATGCGTCGTTGGTTTGGGCCCATATGTAATGCCCGAGCTTCTTCTCCGCATCAATCTTGCAGCAATTTAAGTTCAGAGATGTCATCGGCATATGTTTGACGCAGTCTCAGTCTCTCCTGATAACTCATGCACTTATGGCGCGTCTAAGTGGAAAATTCATACCTACCCTCACCCAGATGGTCCAGTCAGTGAGTGGCCAGCCGTGGCGAGTTCACGAGAGCGCGACAATTTCGGGCTTCCTATTCAAATGCCTTCGGTTCATTTTCCGCAATCCGGAATCCGGCCCTCCCTTCCCCTCCCCTCCCCTCCCCTCGTCCTCTGCTCATTCACCCCTCCCCTCCCCGTCCGCCCCTCAATGGTTGACACTCCCCTCCGCCCCTTAATAGTTTAGACCCCCCTCCCCTCCTCCCTCCTCCAGTCCACCCCTCAATTGTTGACGCCCCCCTCCCCTCCCCTCGACCCCTTAATAGTTTGCACTTGCAAGTTCGGCGGCGGGGGCGCCGAGGCGGATGCTATTCGCACCCAGACGGCGCAACCAGATTTTGCATTCCTGGCCCATCATCCAGCACAACGGAGTCAAGGGGGTTTCCACTTCCTGCAGGGCCTACTGGAGACGTCGACGTCGACGGAGGCGGCGGGGGAGGCGGCAGGGGCGGCGGGGGGGGGCGGCGGAGGCGGCGAGGCGACGGGGGGCGGAGGCGACGGGGGCTGCGCCACGCGAGCCCATGCGCATGCCGCGCCGACGCCGATCCAGGCGCTTGATGCGCCACCGCCGACGCCGACCCATGATGTGCATGGTGCGCTACAGCGGCCCCCTGCTGGGAATGCGACGCCACCGCCGAGTGACGACCAAGCGATGGCGCGGAATGTCTTCGCAGTTGGGCATGGGCAGCACGGCGGCGAGCGGTTCGAGGGCGCAATTCCAGGTGGCTGCGGGATCTACCGGAATGTTGGCGGCGGCAAGGGCGGCTGCGGCTACGGCATGGTGGTGCTGATGCGCGACGACGACATGGGCGGCCACCGTGATGGGTGTGGCGGTGGCGGCATGGGCGGCACGGGCGGCGTTGGCGGCATGGGTGGGCGCGGTTTCACCGCCGCGCCGATCTCCGTGGCGCGCCCCGCGATGGCGATGGACGGCAGCAACTCGCAGTTCACGGGCGGCATGGGCGGCATGGGCGGCAACGGGGTGCACGGCGCGGGTGGCATGGGCGGCGACGGTATGGCCAGCCTCCAGCCGAAGGCGAAGGCCATGCCCATGCTCGCCGCCCCGATGGTAGGGGCATGGGCGGCAACGACGCCATTCCTGTTGGCGGCAAGGGCAGCGATTCCTACATTCCTCTTGGCGGCAAGGGCAGTGCGGTGGGCACGGCGGGCACGGCGGGCGGCTGCACTGGGACCCCCAGGACTCCGCCCCTGGCGCACTTCCCGAAGCCTCCTTTGCTTCCACCACCAGTGCATCTGCTCGATGGTTCCAACACTAGGGCCCACGCTACCCAGGTTTTGGCCATGGCGAAACCGCCAGGGCCAGGGCCAGGCATTCCCAAGTTTGTTTTCATGGGCCAGCCGCCGCCAGGGTGGTCGCCCTATTAGATTGCCAGTCTGAGCGGATGATTCTCCCGCCAGTTGGGAGTGCGACCCCGAACGGCGAAATGTTTATTTCAGTAAGGCCGATGCCGATGCTGTGAGCGACGGTCGGTGAGAAGGCAAACGTGCCCTTCACCTAACCTTTGGGGTCCTTGGGTCCGCTCCCATCATGAGGTCCGCGCCCGTGCGGGGTCCTGGGGTCGGGGGCTCCTGCGGCTCGGTGCATCCAGACTCCCAGGGCCTAGGGGTTTTAGATACGCTTGTCTCCAGAGTCTTTCGGGCCTCTTAGGGCTTCGATCCTCCTAGCCCCCAGAGCATCTGGAGGTCTTCAGGTCTCAATGGTTTCTAGCGTATCCCCATGGCCCCCCCTAGGGGCTTCAAGGGCACAGGGTCTCCAGAGTCTCCAGTCCATAAGGCTTTCGTAGTCTCCATAATCTCCGAGAGTCTATGGAGGCCTCCAGGTCTCCAAAGCGCCCAGGGTCCCTCCATGGCTTCCAAGGGGCTCCAGTGTCTGGGGGTTCCAGCGCCCCATGAGGGCCGACGCTCGTCATGATGTGATCCTTGCCCGAGGGGGCGGAGCCCCTCCTCATCCACTCCACCTCCATCCCGCCTCCACTCCACTCCACATCCTCCTCCTCCATCCCGCTCCCACTCCACTCCACCTCCTCGTCCTCTCCACCTCCATCCCGTCTCCACTCCACTCCCCTCCTCATCCACTCCATTCCGTCCACTCCACTCCACCTCCTCCTCCGTAGCAGTTTTAGGCTACGACTTTCAGGGTGCTGATCTCAGTTCACAGTTCCATGTGCATGTTCAGCGGCAGCTCTGCTGCTTTTCCATATCGTCCATATCATCCATCTTTCAAGCTCACGGTCCTCGCGCTCGGCTCGGTTTCGATGTGCTCGCTCGGCGAGAATACGCGGGGTTCTGGGCCGGGCTGCGACATTTGTCTCCGCAGCTGGGGGTCGCCCAACCCTAACGAAAAGAAGAGATGGTTGGTCCCCAATTTGCCTCGGCGGTCCGAGAGGAGCAACTATTGTTCCCCATGCGTCCAGAACGTTTACAACAATTACCCCACGGAGACCGCGAAGTCAGTCCAACAGAAGCTCCAGAGCGGTCAGCTGGACCAGGGCGACTACGATGACACTCTTGACAGCTACGAGAAGGGCATGCGAGGCGAGGCGCAGCGGTCAAGACGGAGGGAGCAACACGAAAGCGGCGCTCGTCGCATGGTTCAGGCGACTCAGGGGAAGGAGCTCGGCATATCTAAGAATATTGGCGTTTTCTGGCCGAAGCTAATGTGGAACGAGTACGCTGAGCAGCACTCCCTGCCAGAGTGCCACCCCAAGGAGTTGCAGCGCTTGCCGACTTCCGACGGCATGATTCTCGGCGCTGTTCGGGACAAGTCGTACGGGGAGCCCATCGGCACCTACGCGTTGACGGACGAGCTCGTGAACGAGCTCAGGATGGTTGGCAACATCGCCGACTCGAAGCACATGGACCAAGAAGACGTCGACGAAGTTTGGAATGCCGCCAAGAAGCGCAAACTTGCAAGGCATAGCCATGTCAACATCGGCACATCTGAGGCCCCCGTATTGGCAAACAAACTCAACATGTCCACGAGGAAAGGTGACGATTTTAGCATGCTGGACGCCCTCTTTGAGCCTGCGTCGGACGGGCCATCATTTGTGACGGCGCAGGGAAGGAGAAGCCGTTCCGCTGCCTCGTCGTCGCAGTCCCAGTCCCTGGCGCCTGCGTCTTCCACCGGAGTTCGGGCGCCCGCGTCGGGTGCAGGCGCCGGGCAGTTGAACGCCAGTGAGGCCGTGGCGCTGACAGCCACGCAGTACATCCGCGCCCTGAGCGACCGCGAGCTCTACGGCGGCGTGGGCAACATCCAGGCTGAGTCCAAGAAGCAGCTTGACGCGGTCCAGAAGCGCTTAGGCCCAGGTATGGCTGCAATCTACAGTGCTGGCATGGTGCCTGGTGAGGCGGACTCGGACTCGCACGGCATGCGCATCTTCTCGGACCTCAAAGGGTTGGAGTCCAAGCTGCAGTCGGTGATGGAGTACGCCTTGCGCTCGGACGCGCTTCCGCCAGACGCGGGCGCAGTGGCCTCCGCCATCGCGGAGTGCGCGCGCCTGGGCGTTCAGATGCACCCGTCGTGCCGTTCCAGGCCGGCTTGGCGGAGGAGGGGGGAGGGGGGGGGGGGGCGGAGGAGAGAGGAGGAGGAGGGGCGATCATGGGGACTTGAGGGGAGGAGCAGGAGGAGGGGAGGAGGAGGAGGAGGAGGAGGAGGAGGGGCAGGAGGGAGGAGGAGGAGGAGGAGGAGGAGGAGGATGGGGGTGGGGGGTGGGGGGCATGATGAGGAGGATGGGGGAGGCGGGGCGGGAGGAGCTCTGGGGAGGGAAGGGGGGTAGCGGGGTCGGGCTCCACAGGGTGGTGCACGCGGCGTTGAACGGCGCGACGTTCGGGGCGCCTGAGTACGTTGCCTTGCTGGACCCTGATGGGGGCCCAATGATTTGCAGCCATGGGATTAACGCGATGCCCGAGACAGTTCAGGAGACCACCCAGCGCAAGCGCATCTGCAGTGACCTTGATGCCCTGATGAGTGAGAAAGGCAATATGAAGAATGTTATCAGCTTCCTCACTTCCATTGACACATTGAGGATTCTCGCCGACGGCTTGAGGGTGGAGCTCGATGATTTGGAGAAGCTCGCGCTGGCGAGTATTGGTGAAGGCGGGCCGATGGAGCTGCCTGAGTTGAAGGCGCTGCAGAGCAGGAAGCGGACTTACGTGGGGTACATGTTGGGTGCGCGGGCCACGGGGCTGCACATCGCGCAGACGGTCGGGAATGCGATTCTCCAGATGCTCGCTGATACCCAGGGCGCCTCGGAACTGAACGCGGCCATGCAGTTGATTGGCGAGATTGGCAAGGGGGCGAAGCTCAACGATGGCGCCCTCGCGCTGCAAAAGGCCAAGCAGTGGAAGGGCCTGTTCGCACACCTTTGTAAGTTCGATGCCAGCGAGGACCCGTTCAAGCAGGCGAACAAGGTTAATATTGCCAATGTTCGGGGCCACGTGGACTTGGCAGTCGAGCTACTGGCCGATGCGTTCGTACAGGCTGTCCATGGTGCCCTGGGACCAGCGGTGGATACCTTGAAGGCGCAGCTGGCCTCCCATAGCGTCGGCAAGGAATGCGCGGCCGCGTCGCTGATTGGCAGTGGCTCGCCCGCTGAGGTCACCGCGAAGACTTCGGCTGAGATTGGCAAGCAGTTGGCGGCCGTTGCGAGGGATGACGACCCCAGAGTGCTCCGCATCAAGGAGCAGACAGAGTCCTTGGAGGCCTTGACCGCCCACTTGAGCAACCACTTTCCGCCCTTCACCGCCGCGGACAGCAAGGGCAAGTGCGACGTGGCATCGTCGACCTTCCAACCGTTTCGGGAGTATCTGTTTCGGTGCGCCCCTGTCGGGGACGATGCTTTCCCATTCGTCGCTGACTTTGTGCGCGAGCTCCAGGGGCACGTGTTAGACACCGTGCGAGCGAAGCTGTCTCAGAGCCACGCCGCTGCGCCCCTCGCCTCGTGGAGGTCTGACCTCGACGAAATTGGTGCCAACGATGCCAAGTGGAAGGATTTCGTTCAGTACCTCAAGATGCAGCTGGCGATCGACGACGAAATATTCTTTTCGAGTTTGGTGGAATGGCTCCCTGCTGACTTCACGCAGGCAACTCTCGCATTGGAAACCAAGGAGCAGAAGGTTCGGGGGGCGACCAACGTCTTTCATGTGGTTTCGTTCCCCAGGATGGTCGCGGTCGCCAAGGCCTCTGACATGAAGTGCCAGGACGCGCGCATCATCAGCGACGGCCTCGTCGAGGAGTGCACCGAGCGCTGGCAGCGCAGGATCGGGTTCGCGAAGGGGGCGGCGGAGCTCGCGGCGCTCGCCGAGCGCATGTCGGACTGGCGGGGCCCGAACTCTTCCGGGGGATGAGGGCGGGGTGAGACGACGACGACGACGACGACGGCGACGATTGCGACGACGATGACGACGACGACGACGACGGCGGCGACGACGACGACGACGACGCGGAGGAGCGTGAGGGGTGAGGGCGGAGGAGGCCCCCCCCCCGCCCTCGCCTCCCCCCTCCCCACCCCCGCCCTTCTCATGTTGCTCCTAGCCATCTCCCCCGAGGAGAAAGGCGTTCGAGCCCCGCTGGTGCGATCTGCAGCGGATGCCTTCACCAAAATGCGAGAGGCGCTGGACTCGGCCACGGTCGATGCGTGCTCGCAGTTCGTTGGGGGCTCCACCGCAGCCTGGGCGGCCAAGTGGAATGCCAATGAGGGGTTCGTCGCCATGTACGCATCGGCCTGCAAGAAGGAGCCCACGGATGCGGACCACCCCAAGATGCTTACTGCCTTCTCGACCCCCGAGGCAGCGGAGCTTTACAGCTCGTACAAAACCATCCTCAATATGACGAACAACGTCGTGGATCTCGTGGGCCGCCTAGCGGGGAAGCCAGTGGCCGACCTGGGGGGCGGAGCGGCCGCCCATGGGCCATGGGGGAGCAAGGCCGTGGAGTGGATCGACTCGCTAGTTGCCTCGCAGGCGCTTATCTCGCCAGCCTTTCGATCGTCGGTTGCGACTCTCGGCGCGACTGCGGAACAAGTGCAGCGCGCGACCGCTTCCCTTCCTGCTGGGTTGGCGGCATTCGTCGAGCAGGCAGTGGCCGCGGCTCACAGGGCCAGGGCCGCCGAACTCACTGGCCCCGCCCCGAGCGCCAAGAGGGCCAAGAGAGCTGCCGCTCCCAAGAAGGGCTAGGGGGCTGGCCGCTGTCACAGTCTTTCCTCTCTAACCGACCTCAGCTAACATACAGCCGACCTCAGCTAACGTACAAAGCCACTTATGGACTTTAGCTCACATACTAAGACCTACAAACCTCAGCAGACAACCAATTATACTGACCGGCCCCAGCTAACAATACCCATCGTTTTACCGACCTCAGCCCCCGCTCCCAGTCTCCGTCTGCCGCGATGGACAGGGCGATTTGCGCCCTGCAGTGCAGCCTTGCAAGAGCGAGTGGCGACCGCCGATTGCCACCCGGGGCACTTGGAAGTGGCCCCTCCAACTCCTCATCATCGTCCCTCTCCCCTCCTTCTTCCTCGTCGTCGCCGTCGTCGCCGTCGGAAGCGCGCAGCATGATCAATGATTCAATGATCAAGTGAGCCGCGTGTTTGCGACAACGACGGGGGCGGCGGCGACGACCGCGGGTTTTTTTTTGCCTCAGGCTTTCGCCTCTCCGCCACCTGTCTTGGGGTGGGCCTGGGCGTGGGGCTGCACCCCTCTGGTGCTCTGGTTGGGCCCTTTTGGGCCATCTGGTGCCTACGTGCAATGCTGTTCGGCCCCCTCCCGTTCCTGAAGGTTTGGCTGGGGTGCCCGATCTGGACGCGCGTCGTCGTCGTCGTCGTCGTCGTCGTCGTCGTCGTCGGTCGGAAGGGGGGGGAGGGAGGAGGAAGAGAGGAGGGCGAGGGTTTTTTCAAGCGGCTCTGGTACTTTGCATAGGGGCGTCCTGTCCTGCACTGCGATGGGCTTGCCCAATTCGGCACCTTTTCCGAGTTGGGCGACGCTTGTCTTGATGCAGCAAATCTGCCTCCTTCGCTTAGAATCCACGCCACGTTTGAAACGTGGCGTGGATCCTAAACGAAGGAGGCAGATCGGAAACTGTGCCGAAACGTGACGTGTCGGCACCTTTTTCCGAGTTGGGCCACAATCGTCTTGATGCAACAAAGTCTTAGATCTTCCCATTTCGCTTAGAATCAACGTTTCGGCACCTTTTTCCGAGTTGGGTCAGAATCGTCTTGATTCAACAAGATCGCTGGGACGTCCAAAACGGAGATGTTGCAAAACTGGGGTGTTGCAAAAAAACCTTCTGTTGCAAAACCGCGGTTTTACAACAAGCCCTTTGTTGCAAGTTGGCCTTGCGAGGCTTATAAAGGAATTCCAAAACAGGAAACCCCTTTGCAACTATCACAGCCGCCACCCTCAATTCATCCCCCCTTCTCCCTCTTCTCTCCTCTCTTCTCCCTGCTTCCTTATGCTCCCTGCTCCACACCCCGGTTCCCTCCCTCTGCTTGTTGCTCCCTGCTCCCTCCTCGTCTTCCCTTCTCCCTCGTGTATTTTCAACTCCCCTTCTCCTTGACCCTGCTCCCTCTTTCCGCTTCCCACCCTGCTTCCTCCGCAGTTTCCATTCTCGCCTCCCTGCTTCCTATTCCTGGCGTCTTTCTCTCTTCATGCCTCTCTCATTCCTCCCTCGTTTCCTTCCTCCCCCCTGCCTCCTCCTCCCTCCGTTCTATGTTCCCGATTCCCTTCTCCCTCCTCCCTCCCCCCCTCCCTCTTTCTCCCCCCCCCCTCCTCATTCCCTCCCTCCTTCCCTCCCTCTTCCCTCCCTCCCTCCTGCCTCCTTCCTCCTCCTCCCTCCCTGCTTCTCGCCACTCCTTTCCTTCTTCCTCCCCCCTTACCTTCTACCTCTCCTCCCCGGTGTTTCTTCCTGCCTTCCTCTGGCGCGTCTCGTCTCCCTCCCTTCTGTTCCTGCGTCCCTTCCTGCTCCTCCTCCTCCCTCCCTCTCCCTTCCTGCTTCTGTTGCTCCATCCCCCTCCCTTACAGATAATCTCCCCCTCCCCCTCCAACTCCCCCTCCCCCTCCCTCTCCTTCTCCTCCTCCTCCTCCTCTTCCTCGTCGTCCTCCTCGTCCTCGTCCTCGTCCTCGTCCTCGTCCTCGTCCTCGTCTTCCTCCTCCTCCTCCTCCTCCTCCTCCTCCCTGTCGCGTTATCAGGCGTGTCGTTATGGGTGGCTGGGCGTTTCGCCTGAGACTTCCTCAGGTTCTATGATTTGGGAGCTTGAAACTTCTACTAGCTACGCGGGTGGAGCACGGAACGTTTTTTTGACGGGGTTTCGCTTTGGCCTTTTGCGCATGCGGCAGAAAACTTGCGACATTTACATGGACGCAGAGCGGGCCGTTTTCAAAATGGGACTCTCGCATGAGCGGTGCGCACACTGGTAGTGCAAGTTGGCAGCAGTTACGCGGATCGAGGTGTTGAGGCCCAGTGAGTAGCCCCCCCGTGTGTCGCCCGTGCGCCAGCCCTGGTTTGCATCTCCTCTGTCCCTAACCCCGACCTCCCAGTGTGTGCGGGCGACATCTGGCGTGACTTCCTGATTTCCTGGGTGGCATCTTGGTTTCCGACGTTGGTGCAACAGCAGCCAGCTTTGCATTCGTGGTGCACTGTAGTTCGATGGTTGACCGACGCGGTATGCTTCCCACCCGTGCGCAAATCATTCGCCGGTGCGTCGTTTCGGGAAACGCCAACCGGAAGCGAGGAAGGGGACGCGTCGCGCTGATTGGGGTTCGTGCGCGTCGTGCCATGAAGGGGTTCGTGGCGCCACAGGGAGCTCCACCGCAGGCCCAAGTGGCAAAGTTCGCATGGCGGCCCCGCCCACGTTTCGGTACCCCCTCGCAAGTTTCGTGGCCCCACAGGGAACTCCACCGAAGGCACTAGTGGCAAAATTCGCATGGCGGCCCCGCCCCCATTTCGGCACACCCCCTCCGCTTCGACGGCGAAAACTGTGGCGGCGACAGCCACGGCGACAGCGACGACCATGGCGACGACCGGCGACGGCAGGAGCGGCGGCGACGACGACGACCAGCGGCGGCGTCATTCGAAAACTACGACGATGACGTCCCCGGCGACGACGGATGACGGACGGCCGAGTGCCGGTGAGCGACGGGAGCGGCGACGGCGGCGATGACGACGTCCTCCTTCTCCTCCTTTTTTTTCTCCTCCTCCTGCTCCTCCTCCTCCTCATCCTCCTCCTTCTCCGACGACGACCAGCGGCGACGACCAGCGGCGACGACCAGCGGCGACGACCACGACGAGAACGACGGACGAAGACGACGGCTTCGGGCGACGACGACGTCCAGCGGCGGCTACGACGACGACCAGCTGCAGTCAGTGACTGGTGCTGGCGGCCTTGCGGCCCAGGACTCCCCACTCGGCGAGGGCCCTGGCGGCCCTTCCGCGAGCCGTGGGGGCAGCGCAAGCCGCGCCACGAGCAGCGCGGGCAGCTCCGCGGAGGAGCGCCGCCGCTGTCGTCGCCGCGGGCGGCTGCCGTGTGTCGTCGTCGTCGTCGTGGTGGTCGTCATCGTCGTCGTCGTCGTCGCCGTCGTCGTCGTCGTCGTCGTCGTCGTCGTCGTCGTCGTCGTCGTCGTCTCAGTCGTTGTCATCGTCGGCGGAGGAGGGCCGCCGCCGGTCGTCGTCGTCGTCGTCGTCGTCGTCGTCGTCGGGGGAGGTGGGCCGCCGCCAGACGTCGTCGTCGTCCTCGTCGTCGTCGTCGTCGTCGTCGTCGGGGGAGGTGTGCCGCCGCCAAACATCGTCGTCGTCGTCGTTGTCGTCGCCGCCGTCGTCGTCGCCGTCGTCGCCGTCGTCGGCGGGGGAGGAGGGCCGCTGGACGTCGTCGTCGTCGTCGTCGTCGTCGTCGTCGTCGTCCTCGTCGTCGTCGTCGTCGTCGTCGTCGTCGTCGTCGTCGTCCGTCGTCCGTCGTCCGTCGTCCGTCGTCTGTCGTTGTTGCCGTTGTCGTCGTCGTCGTCGTCGTCGTCGTCGTCGTCGTCGTCGTCCTCCGTCCGTCGTCGTCCGTCGTCCCCGCCGTTTGTCGTCGGTCGTCCACCGTTTTTGACGTGGTCGTCGTCGTCGTCGTCGTCGAAGGAGGAGGACGTCGTCGCCGTCGTCGCCGCCGCGTGCCTCAGCTGCGCGCCGTCCTCGTCGACTCCGTCGCCGCGGCCGCCGCCACCCTTGCCGCCGCCGCCGCCGCCGCCGCCGCCGCCGCCGCCGCCGCCGCCGTCGTCGTCGCCGTCGTCGTCGTCGTCGTCGTCGTCGTCGTCGTCGTCGTCGTCGTCCGTGGAGGAGGAGGATTCTAGGAAACACCCGCGATGTTGCGATGCGCCTTCCAGTCCCGAGTCCCCACGGGCACATCCATAAACCGCCCGGCATCCATGCAAGTTGCACCTTCTTTTTCAAGACTATACAGTGCGCGGCGCTGAGGCGAAGGCCGCATTTTGAAAACGATCTGGCGTGTAATTTGCGTCGCTTCGACGACGACTTTACGCGGTGCTACGGCGAGAGCCACATTTTGAAAATCATTAGTGCTTCATCCGTATAGCTGTTGGGATTCTCAAGCTTCAGTGTCTAACCCGTGAGGTGGTCCCAGTCGAAACGCTACGCATGTCCTACCGACGCGTCTCGTGGAGCGAAGAGAAGTTATTTGTAAGGAAGGGGGATTAAAAATATAGCCGGAGTGCAGTATCCCCAAACAGGGTTTTTAGACCTACTGCGGTTTCCAAGGTCGATTGCGTGCCCGTCCAGTGCGGGCTGGCATGGCATGTTAAAACATGCCTCCTCCTCCTCCTGCTCCTCCTCCTGCTCCTCCACCTCCTCTTCATCCCGAACGGCGTCTCGGAGCCCGGAGTTGCGAGGATGTCTCCAGCGTAACGGGCTGGACCACCTCGCGCGCGGCATTTCGGACCCCAGAGTTGCGACGATGTCTCGGGCGAAACGTGCTGCGAGGAAGTCTCAGGCGAAACGGGCCCGACCACCTCGAGCGCGGCGTCTCAGAGCTCCGAGTTGCGGGGGCCTCCTGGGGCCTCCTGGGACCTCCTGGTGACCTCCTGGGGCTTCCTCCTGGGCCTCCTGTGGCCTCCTGGACCCCACCTGGGGCTTCCTGAAGCCTCTTGGGGCTCCCAGGGGGGGATATCTAACATGTGGCCGTCGGGGCCCCCCCAAATGGGGAGGGGGCCACAAGAGCAGGAAAAATCAACGAATCGACACCGGATGTGTATTAACTGGACACGTTCTGATAGGGGGCCTCCTGGGGCCTCCTGGGAGCCTCCTGGGAATCTCCTGCGGACCCCTGGGGCCTGTCCTGGGCGTCCTGCGGCCTCCTGAAGCTCTCTGGGGCCTCCTGGGAGCCACATGTGGTCTTCTGGGCCCCCAGGCTGGACCACCTCTTGCGCAGCATCTGAGAGCTCAGAGTTGCGAGAATGTCTTGTGCGAAACGGGCCGGACCACCTTGCGCACGGCATCTCAGAGCTCAGAGTTGCGAGGATGTCTCAGGCGAGATGGGCCGGACCACCTCGCGCAGGGCATCTCGGAGCCCAGAGTTGCGAGGATGTCTCCAGCGTGACGGGCTGGACCACCTCGCGCGCGGCATTTCGGACCCCAGAGTTGCGACGATGTCTCGGGCGAAACGTGCTGCGAGGAAGTCTCAGGCGAAACGGGCCGGACCACCTCGAGCGCGGCGTCTCAGAGCTCCGAGTTGCGGGGGCCTCCTGGGGCCTCCTGGGACCTCCTGGTGACCTCCTGGGGCTTCCTCCTGGGCCTCCTGTGGCCTCCTGGACCCCACCTGGGGCTTCCTGAAGCCTCTTGGGGCTCCCAGGGGGGGATATCTAACATGTGGCCGTCGGGGCCCCCCCAAAATGGGGGGGGGCCACAAGAGCAGGAAAAATCAACGAATCGACACCGGATGTGTATTAACTGGACACGTTCTGAGAGGGGGCCTCCTGGGGGGGCCTCCTGGGAGCCTCCTGGGAATCTCCTGCGGACCCCTGGGGCCTGTCCTGGGCGTCCTGCGACCTCCTGAAGCTCTCTGGGGCCTCCTGGGGCTCCCAGGGTCCCAGGGGGGATATGTAACATGTGGTCTTCTGGGCCCCCAGGCTGGACCACCTCTTGCGCAGCATCTGAGAGCTCAGAGTTGCGAGAATGTCTTGTGTGCGAAACGGGCCGGACCACCTTGCGCACGGCATCTCAGAGCTCAGAGTTGCGAGGATGTCTCAGGCGAGATGGGCCAGACCACCTCGCGCAGGGCATTTCGGAGCCCAGAGTTGCGAGGATGTCTCCAGCGTGACGGGCTCGGCTGGACCACCTCGCGCGCGGCATCTCGGACCCCAGAGTTGCGACGATGTCTCGGGCGAAACTTGCTCAGGCGAAACGGGCCGGACCACCTCGAGCGCGGCGTCTCAGAGCTCCGAGCTGCGAGGGCCTCCTGGGGCCTCCTGGGGCCTCCTGGTGACCTCCTGGGGCTTCCTCCTGGGCCTCCTGTGGCCTCCTGGACCCCGCCTGGGACTCCCTGAAGCCTCTTGGGGCTCCCAGGGGGGGATATCTAACATGTGGCCGTCGGGGCCACCCCAAATGGGGGTCCACAAGAGCAGGAAAAATCAACGAATCGACACCGGATTTGTATTGACTTGACACGTTCTGATAGGGGGCCTCCTGGGGCCTCCTGGGAGCCTCCTGGGAATCTCCTGCGGACCCCTGGGGCCTGTCCTGGGCGTCCTGCGGCCTCCTGAAGCTCTCTGGGGCCTCCTGGGGCTCCCAGGGTCCCAGGGGGGATATGTAACATGTGGTCTTCTGGGCCCCCAGGCTGGACCACCTCTTGCGCGGCATCTGGGAGCTCAGAGTTGCGAGAATGTCTTGTGCGAAACGGGCCGGACCAACTTGCGCACGGCATCTCAGAGCTCAGAGTTGCAAGGATGTCTCAGGCGAGACGGGCAAGTGTCTCCAGCGTGACGGGCTGGACCACCTCGCGCGCGGCATTTCGGACCCCAGAGTTGCGACGATGTCTCGGTCGAAACGCGCTGCGAGGAAGTCTCAGGCGAAACGGGCCGGACCACCTCGAGCGCGGCGTCTCAGAGCTCCGAGTTGCGGGGGCCTCCTGGTGCCTCCTGGGGCCTCCTGGTGACCTCCTGGGGCTTCCTCCTGGGCCTCCTGTGGCCTCCTGAACTCCACCTAGGTTTCCTGAAGCCTCTTGGGTCTCCCAGGAGGGATATCTCATCTGTGGCTTCTTGGGCCTCTCAAAATGGAGGGGGGGCGCAAGAGCGGGAAAAATCAACGAATCGACACCGGATGTGTATGAACTTGACACGTTCTGATAGGGGGCCTCCTGGGGCCTCCTGGGAGCCTCCTGGGAATCTCCTGGGGACCCCTGGGGCCTGTCCTGGGCGTCCTGCGGCCTCCTGAAGCTCTCTGGGGCCTCCTGGGGCTCCCAGGGTCCCAGGGAGGATATGTAACATGTGGTCTTCTGGGCCCCCAGGCTGGACCACCTCTTGCGCGGCATCTGGGAGCTCAGAGTTGCGAGAATGTCTTGTGCGAAACAGGCCGGACCACCTTGCGCACGGCATCTCAGAGCTCAGAGTTGCGAGGATGTCTCAGGCGAGACGGGCCGGACCACCTCGCGCAGGGCATCTCAGAGCTCAGAAGTTGCGAGGATGTCTCAGGCGGGCTCCCAGTGTCCCAGGGAGGATATGTACATGTGGTCTTCTGGGCCCCCAGGCTGGACCACCTCTTGCGCAGCATCTGAGAGCTCAGAGTTGCGAGAATGTCTTGTGCGAAACAGGCCGAACCACCTTGCGCACGGCATCTCAGAGCTCAGAGTTGCAAGGATGTCTCAGGCGAGACGGGCCGGGCCACCTCGCGCAGTGCATCTCAGCGCTCAGAAGTTCGAGGGTGTCTCAGGCGAAACGTGCTGGACCACCTCTCGCGCGGCATCTCCGAAGTCAGAGTTTCGAGGATGTCTCAGGCGAAACGGGCCGGACCACCTCGCGCAAGGCATCGCAGAGCTCAGAGTTTCGAGGATGTCTCAGGCGAAACGGCCCGGACCACCTCTCGCACGGCACCTCGGGGCTCAGAGTTTCGAGGATGTCTCAAGCGAAACGGCCCGGACCACCTCTCGCGCGGCGTCCCGGAGCGCAACTTTTCGAGGATGTCTCAGGCGAAACGGCCAATCCCGGCCAACTCAGAAACGAGAGTTGTGAGGATGTCCCAAGCGAAACGGCCAAAATCATAAAATTGTAGTGAGGATGTCTCTGCTCCGCCTTCCCTCGGCCGGAGTTAGTTTCTATCACAACAGCACCCCGTTCAGCAAGCTGTTTGGGGAAATAGTTGGAGGAGGAGGAGGGGGAAGAGGAGGATGAGACGTGGTGTAGAGGGATAGGTATCATACCGTCTTCAAACATTTTCCATCGGTATCAATCGTCATCGGCATTTTGCACATGGTGTCGATGATCTTTGCAGTGGTCGGTGGTTTTTCAGAGGTGTTCGATGTTTGTTTGCAGCCCCCAACAGTTTCCGATATTTTCTCTGACGCTGCGAAGACGACGACGGCGACGACGACGACTCGCGAGCCCTCGTGGGGGCCCTTGTGTGCCCTCTTGGCCTCGGGCCCCCCTCTGGGAAACCCCCTCCGGGACCGGCCCCGGCGACGCTCTCCCGGGACCACCTTTTCCTCCCCCCGCAGGGGAGGGATCAAGGAGGAGGAGGAGGAGGGGTGGAGGAGGAGGAGGAGGAGGAGGAGGAGGAGGAGGAGGATGACCTTCCTTCGACTCGATGTGTGTTCCCCCCCCTCTTGCGGCTCCATGGAGCTCTCTTGGGTGGGAAAGGGGGGGGGGGTTCACCACCCCCAGGACCCCCCGCTCGGGTGGGTTGCGACACCTCCGGGACAAGCCCCCCCCCTGGCACGGGGAAGGGATCAGCGGGAACAGACTTACCTTCGACTCGATTTCGTCGTTGTTCGATTTTCGTCTGGCTGTGTCGCTTGGGAAGGAGGGCCCAGGGAGAGGGGGAGAACAGCGACGGCGACTCAAACGGAAAAACGTTGCTTCTGAATCGGCGGCGCAGAGGAACCTCAGGCGCGGTCGGCAGAAGGAGGTGTCAATTGCGAACGCACTTAGTCGAACGCCCCGTGATGAAAGGATCCAGCCACGGTCATGCATATTGGTGGTGGTGGTGAAAAGATGGAGGCATCATAAAGCCAAAGTGCAGCGGCACACAGAAAGCCAAAGTGCCATGGTGGAAAATGTTTCACACACGTCAACAGGGTCGGCGGATTTTGAGTGATCTTTCCGTTGGGGAGCCTTCTCAGTTTTCGGGGGTTTTCGGAAGTTTTCCCGAATGTCTCTGATAATCGCATGAGGTTTCCACAGGAGGGGGATGAGGATGAGGAGGATGAGGAGGAGGGTAGGAACAGAGAGGGGCAGGGAGCTTCAGGGGTTCTTTTTTTTGGGGGAGGAGGAGGAGGAGGAGGAGGAGGAGGAGGAGGAGGAGGAGGAGGAGGAGGACGCCGTATGATATTTTGTTGTTGTTACCCACAGTGGGGGGAAGGTAGACGAGGAAGGACGCATGAGAGAGGGAGGAGCTGGAGGAGGGCAGTTCTTGGAAGTTTGAACAGGTTTTAAGGGTTTTGAGGGGGTCCAGCGGGTTTAAAGGGTCCTGTGGAGTCCCATTGTGTTCTAGGGGGTAGTCTCGGTTCCCGATGATCCCGATTGCTTTTCCCTGAGTCGTTTGATCTTTGTTTTCAGTAACGCACACTACGCACGTGCTCTTCCCCTCACTTCTTGCTCTTTGCCGTTGCCGTACCTTCATGCGTTTCGTGCCATACTGGTGGGCCCCAACTAGGCTTCTCATGCTGGTGGGCGCATCCAATTTCTGGCCCATCTCGACGCACCCCTTCACAGGTTTCGTGCTCCTTGGTTGCCCCAGCTGTGGCTCTGGTGAGGCTGGCCGCGCACGTCCACCGGCCCATTCTGGCACCTGTCTAGCTGAGGCTTCGAGAGCGGGTGCACACGACCACCTGCTCATTCAGGCGCATCAATCAGACGGCCCCGTGCCTCTCCATGGGCCTGACACTGCGGCCCTGAGAGGACTGAACCCGCAAGATCACTGGCCCGCGAGTCGGCGCACCCCGTCGGGCGTTTCGTGCCCCATCGGGGGCCCCAATTACGGCGCAATGAGGGCGGGTGCGTGCAACCACCAGCCTGGGCGCATCTTCCACACGATCTTGCAGGAGAAGGAGCAGGAGGAGGAGGAGGAGGAGGAGAGGAGGAGGAGGAGGACCAGTGTAAATGAAAGAGTCATCAACGATGTTGGAGTTAATCTTCCCTCCAAGCTCCATCTTCATAAGCCCCTACAACGGTTCATTTCCATTGAGGGAACTGCCTCGTTGGAAGACACCCTTGAAGACCCTGAAGCATGCCCAAACATTGTTCTCGTGATTTCAACGCCACGGATCAACCTGACTGCACTGCGTCTTGATGATCCGGAATCGTGCCAGGACGCCGTTTTTGGGACTTCAACACTGCGAATTCACCCGCATGATCCTGAATCCTTCAAACACACCATTCCTGGTACGTTGATCTTGTAATTTGTAAAACTCTTTCAAATTGTATGAACGAACGAGCGCGGCGCTATGGCGAGAGCCAAATTTTGAAAAGGAGCCGCCCTCAATCCGCTAAGCTCTTGCAGCATTCCTAACACGAATGTGCGTGGCGCTAAGGCGAGAGCCACATATCGAAAAGGAACCACCCTCAATCCGTGAAACCCTTGCAAATTTTTAAATCGAATGCGCGGCGCTCAGGCGAGAGCCACATTTTGAAAACCACACGCCCAAAATCCGTGACATTTTCTGTTTTTTTTCAAACGCATGTGCGCGGCGTTAAGGCGAGAGCCACATTTTGAAAACCACCCGCTCTCAACCCGTGAAATTTTTGCAATTTTTAACACGAATGTGCGCGGCGATAAGGCGAGAGCCACATTTTGAAAACCACCCGCCCTCCATTTGTGAAGCTGTCGCCACTTTTTAAGCTTCAGAGTCATACATGGTGCGGAAGTCTGAGGCGAAACGCCCCGCCCACCCTAAAAACTGGCCTCGGGGTGCGACAGGGAGAAGTTATGTATAAGGAAAGTGAATGGAGGAGGACGAGGAGGAGGAGGAGGAGGAGGAGGAGGAGGAGGAGGAGGAGGAGGAGGAGGAGGAGGAGGAGGAGGAGGCGAGGGCTGCCGCCAGGACTCCTTCTGGGCGGCGCTGGCGCAGACGAACGTGTCGGACGGCGGCGCGGCGCTGGACAAGTGGGAGGATACGCCGCCGCCTCCTCTCCCGCCCCCCTCCCTGCCTCCCTCCTCCCTCTCGCCTTCCTCCATTCTCCATCCTCCTCCGTCCTCCTCTATCATCCTCCATTCCTCTTCATCCTCCCTCCCCTCCCACGCATCCTCCTCGGTGGTTTGGCCGCGTCGAGTCCGGGCGGGGAAGGATGATGCGTGAGGAGGCGGAGGACCAGCGCGTGCGCGGGCCTTTGTCTGCCCACTATGCATCGACGATGCTGCTCGGCTGGGGAAACAGAAATAGGGGGCGGGCACTCCGAATTTCAAGGTGCATGGGGGGTGGTCTCATGTGGGGGGGGTCTGATTTGAGCTGTCTTGGAGGGGCCCGGAGAGGCTGGGCAGGCGGCCGCCTCTTCATAGCCGGTGCGGTGGGGGATCTGAAACTGCTCGTCTGGGAGGATTAGCGACCTCCACCTTTCTGTTTTGAAACTCAGAGCAAGGAGGGGGGAGGGGAAGGAGGAGGAGGAGGAGGAGGAGGAGGAGGAGGAGGAGGAGGAGGAGGAGGAGGAGGAGGGGGAGACGAGGAGGACGAGGAGGAGAGGAGGAGGAGGAGGAGGAGGAGGGGGAGGAGCCCTGTCTGGCGCACCCCCGCCGTCCGTGCGCGCGTCGCTCTCGGGGGGCAGCCGTCTCGTTGGAGAGCGGCGGCAGAGGAGCGCGCCGGTTCTCCCGACTGAAGAGCTCGGCCAGCCAGAGCCGCGGCCCGCTGGTCTTCGGGTGCTCTCTCTCTTTCTCTCGGAGGTTTCTGGGAGTCCCCAGCTTCCTTGGGGGACAGGATCCCGGACGTGCTCGCGTCGTGAGAAAATCAGGGCGGGAGGCTTTTGGCTATTTTCGGCCTCGGGAGGCCCTCGCCGGGCCTCGGGACCGTCAAACAACGACGCAGGATGAAGAACCGGTCCCGGGAAAAAGGGTCGGGACTTCCAGGGACGCCGTCCTGAAAAAATCAAGGACGTCGCATGTCTGGGATAGGAAGGGGGAGGGACAGGATTGTCCGAACGAGTCTCGTGGGTTCCAGGGGATTCCAGGAGGCTCCCGGCAGGGGAGAGCGGAGTAGGAAGAGAAGGAGCAGGATGGCCGCAACACCGTGGCGTCATTTGATTCTGCCGCAAGTGCTAAACCATTGTGGTTTGATTCCACGCCATCCCACCTCATCCCACATCATTCCCCCGTCCATCGCATCCAACTGGATTCACCTTCGCCCCACTTCATCTTACCTCGCCTCAGCTCCTATCATCCCGCACAAGATCATCACATGCACTACTTGCGCTCTCTCACGTCATATGAGCTCGCCTCCTGTAACCTCGCCTCACCGCACTGCGTCACGGCTCGTCCACTAGCACCCCGCGCCATCTCGCTTCGTGTCGTCCTACCTCACAAACCCACGTCGTGCCGCATCTCGTCTCGCCCCACCCCTGGCTCGCCTCCCTTCGTCTCGCACCCCACCCCACCTCGCCTCGCCTCGCCTCGCCTCGCCTCGCCTCGCCTCGCCTCGCCTCACCTCCTCCTCGCGCCGCCTCTTTTTTCGTGCCACCTCGCCACTTCACCTCACCTCGCCCTCACTTTGTGCCCTCTGACGTGCCCACCTCGCCTCGGAGTTCCCCCCCCCCCCTCCTCGTGCCCCTCCTGCTCCGCCTCCCCGGGCCTCCGACGACCCGCTGCCCTCCGAGCCTGGCCCCCGGAGCTCCCGCCTTCCCCCCCCCCTCCATCCGGGCAGGCTTGGCGTCCCCGGCCGCGCTTCTGTGGGCGGCCCTCGGGCCACCGAGAGCGGCCCCTCCGGGGGGCCGCAGCTCGCGGGCACTCTCCTCGGCGCGGCCCCGCCGAGCCGCCGGCGGGCCGGGCCCGGGCCGCGGCAGGAGCGCTCCCGCCTGTCGTACCTGGCCTCCCTCGGCGTCGCGAGCCTGGCCAGGGACGAGGCCGGCTTGCGCCGGGGGGGGCCGCGCTCGCGCGGCTCGAGCTCTCCTCCTTCGCGCTCCTCCCCCCTCCTCGCTCCTCCGGCTCGTCCTGCCTCGGGGGAGGACGAGCAGGATCGCTCCCCCTTCCCTTCTCCCCATGGTCCTCGCCCTTTCCTTTCTTCCTTTTCTATCCACCCCTTCGTTTGATTCCGCTTTTCTGTCCCCATTGAAGAGGCTTACGCCGCTCCGCCGACCTCCAAGGAGACACTCGAGAAACTTTCTTGCGCGAAAGGAAGGACTTGACAAGCCTTCCGAGCACAAGCCCGTAACATGTGGCACTTCTTATCGCAAGCATCCCGAATCTGGGTCTGTTGCAAAGCTTCTTGGAAGCCTCCTTGGATGCCTCGGGGGGGCTCTTGCGAGCCTTGTTGGGTTTCCTGGGGACCTTTCGGGATCCTTAGTGGCCTCTGTGGCTTGAGGTTATTCCGGGGTTCTCTTGGGCCGTCCTGGGCGCATCAGCGCCCGTGTTTTGGCGTTCTTGAGCTGTCTTGGGGTGTTTCTGGGGGAGTCTTCTGCGTCTTGGAGGGGCGTTTCGGACTTGAGAGTAGTACGCGAAACTGATGATGATGATGATGATGATGATGATGATGATGATGATGATGGTGGTGGTGGTGGTGATGATGATGATGATGATGATGAAGAAGAGTAGGACCAAGGTGAGGGAGATATGGGGAGGATGAGGTGCATGAAAGAGGCGGAGGTTGATGAAGAGGAGGAGGACAGCTGGAGAGGCGGGAGGAGGAGGAGGATGGAAAGGCAGAGGAACACCACCGTGGCATTTCACCCTGTCGTCGGGTTGTGAAGGTCGTCTCTTGGGGTAAGTTGTCAGCGGTAGGCTCCGCTTTTGGGAGCCCCATCTAAGCTTGTGTTGATATACCTCTGTTGCACGTCACCCTGTCGTCGGGTTGTAAGGCCTCTTAGGGTAAGGAGTCAGCGGTAGTCGCCACTCTTTGGAGCCTTATCTTAGCTTGAGTTGGTAGTCTCGGGGGCTTCAGCCCATCCCGCAACCGTGCCTGGCTTATGGGTCAGAGGCTTCTTGGAGGCCTGTAGGTGTAGAGAGAGAGAGAGAGAGAGACAGAGAGAGAGAGAGAGAGATCGCACCCGCTGGGACAGAAGTGTCCAGTCCTGTGGGTTGCAAGCACCCTCCAGGCCTACCTCGAGATGGCGGGCGGTGCCGCATGTGTACGGCAGGGGTGGCGTGAGGCCTCCCAGCTGGCGCGGTCTTAAGGGGTCCCGCTGGAACATACTGCGACGGGCGTCGTGTTGGAGGGCGTGGCACGTCCCCTCTGCGCATCCGTGGCTGCAGGGAAGCCCTGGCTTTGAGCGCGCTCTGGCAGGCCTGCCTCGGGGCCCTAAAAGACGGCCCCGCGAGGGGCATCCCCCGCCGTTGCCCACGGCGTAATCCATGGATCGATGTGCCAGAGGATCCCACGGACCGAAGGGCAGAAGACAGGGAGCCGGCGGCCATAGCGCCTCGGCGTATGAGGGGGTTGACCCCCCCCCGTGGGGGCTGAATGCGGAAAGGTGAGAAGTCCTCAGTGCAACGTGAAGCCGTGCGCCTGGACGCAGCCAGGGGCCCTCCCGCGACGATGCTTGCCCCAAAAACCGCGTAACAGGTTCTGAAATGCACGGGCCATGCACCTGGTGGCGCACGCTTGAAGAGACTGACGGAGGAAGCAGCGGCGCCGAGGGGCAGCATGGGTCTGGTGCCCTTCGGAGGCAGCGGAGCCTTCCGTCAGTCGCCGGTCGTCCTCGGAGTGCAAGTACGGACAACGTTTCGTCGTTGGGGTACGTCGGTGCCCCGCGTTGGTTGAAGGCGTCCAGCCCGGACAGGCGTCGGTCATAGGCGTCTTCCGCTTCATGGTGGAGCGCTGGAAGAAGCCGTGCACTACCATCACGCCCGTATCCTCACGATTGGCGCCAAGGGTTTCGTCAAGGCAGCAAATGAGGGCGTAGAAGCCGCATGCCGGAGTCAGGGGCGTGGTCCCGGGCAGGGCACGTGACATGGAACGCAGTGTTCGGGGGCGGCAAAGAGGGGGGTGATGACTAGGGGGGGGTTGGATATCATGGCGTGGGCCATCATATCTCCTCAGATTTAATGGCGCCTCTTCTTATTTCATTACGTTCCTGGTCCCCCCCCTGGGCTGTGCACATTCCGCTGGCCATGATTTGCGTTCCCCCCTCTTGGACGCCCCCCTCTCGGCCGCCCCCTAAGTGTTAGCGCACGGAGCGTGAGGTACCAGTCCACTGTCGGCGTGTCCGGCCGGTCCGAGGGCGGGTCGGAGGTCGGTAACCGAAGTGGGGTGAATCAGGCAGGCGTAAGTCGGGCACGTCCCTCCACATGAGGAATGTTCAAGAATAGTCAAAAAAATAAAGCGGGGACGACTTTTTGACAATTTTCGACCATTTTGAGTTTTTATTTGATTGATTTTAATTCACCTCCAAAATCTGCCTGTAGGGGGGCACGCCCGACCTAAAGGTAGGCGGCAAGCGCCCAGAGTGAGATGGCGCGACAGCCTGGTAAGAACGGAGGCCGTCGGGGGCCGTGGGGGGCTGCAGGGGGCCTCTTGCCTGGAGTACGGCGGTGTCGCCGTCGCTAGCGTGACGGCCTGGTGGCCTCCGCCTCCTCCTCCGCCTCCTCCTCCTCGTTCTCCTTCTCCTCCTCCTCCTCCTCCTCCTTCTCCTCCGCCTCCCCCGCGTCCCAGACGGAAGCCGGTTGTCCAGCCTGCGCCACACGGCTGCGCCTGGTGGCGTGCCATTCTGAGGGGCGCTGGGGGCGCGGGAGCGAGGCTCGCGGCGGGTTACGGGCCTCGTCGTTTCCACTGCGGCAGCGCGCTGCAGGGTGGAGCAGCACGTGGAGCTTTCAAGTAGTGGTGGCCAGCCGAGCGAACCCGCAAAGGAAAGTCCAAAGTGTAGGAGCGATGCAGAACGTATCTGACCAGTGATTTGGTGGTCTGGCATCCACATCCAGGGATCAATCGCTTGATCTGGTAATCGGTTGATCCAGTGAAGCTCTGAAGTGTATCAAGCGAGTTGGTCCTCTAGTGTTCTGACCTCCTTATCCGGTGATTCGATCGATTTGTAAATTTGGTGATCCAGCCGCTTGATCTTGTGCTCTGGTTGATCTGGTTTCTCAGGTTGAATGGATCAAGTGGTTTTGTGATTTGGCAATCTAGTGATTCATCCGCTTAATTCGATTATCTGGTGGATCTGGTGATCTGAGTTGAGTGAGTCAAGGGATTGAGCGATCTGGTATCGTCGCTGATTTCGTGATCAGTTTGACCTGGTGATCCATATGAGTGGATTCAGTGATCCGTTGATGCGGTGACCAGGCTATCTGCTCAACTGACCCGGTTGTTTTGGTGATCTTTTTGAATTGATCAAGTGGCCTTGTGATCTGGTAATCCAGTGATCCAGCCGCCGCTGTCGAGCATCTGGTTGATCTGGTAATTTGGCCTGGGTAGATCAATTGAATGAGTGATCTGGTGTTCTGTTTGATCTGGTGATCAGTTTGACCTGGTGAATCGTATGCGTGGCTGAGTCATTTGGCGATTTGGCGACCGCTGCCTGATCCGATTGTACAGTGTATCTGGTGATCGGATTTCGTGGATCAAGTAATACGGCAGTCTTATCCGATGATATGATTGATCCGGCGATCTGTTGGAGTGGATCAAGTGGTCTGGTGATCCGGTGGTGAATCAAAAACATCTCTAGTCCAGATGCTTCCATCCCGTCTCCCTCCCTCCCCCCTCCCTCGCGGCCGCCGCCCTTTGCCTGCTGTCCTCTTCGTCATCGTCCCTCGGTCGTCTCGGCGTCGTCTTCCTCGCGGAGCCACTGCCGTCGTCGTCGTCGTCGTCGTCGTCGTCGTCGTCGTCGTCGTCGTCGACATCGCCCTCTTCTCCTGTGCGTGGGATGCGCTCGCCTCGCTGCGTGACGCGCCAGCTCCTGAGCCCCAGGCCACTCCGGCTGTCGCGCGCGCCGCCCCTCCGCCGCGAGGCGCTGCTGCGGTTCCTGTCCGACTCGCTCGCGAGCGTGCCGCTGCCCGCCCCGTGGGTCTGCCTGTGCCCCTCCCCGGGCAGCGGGGGCACAGGGGATCAGCAGGCAGGCCAGCAGCTCCTCCTTCCTCCTCCTCGCCTCCTCCTCCTCCTCCTCCTCCTCCTCCTCCTCCTCCTCCTCCTCCCCATCTTCCTCCTCATCATCCCTCTTCTCCTCCTCTCCTCCCTCTTCTCCTCCTCCTCTCCTCCTCCTCCTCCTCTTTCTCCTCCTCCTAGTCCTCCTCGTCCTCCAGGGCGGGGAGCCGCTGCGTCCCATCCCGCCGGTGCACGGCGATGACAGGGTGAGATCCCCGGGATGGCCCGGCGGCGCGGGGGGGCGTTGCGGCGTTGTGTCCCTGGAAGGGTAGATCTTTTCGCACCTTCTCTCTCTCTCTTTCTTTTTCCTTTCTTTCTCTCTCTCTCTCTCTCCCACTTTCGCTCCGGCCAGTGCTCCTTTTTGATTCGAGGCTGGAGCGTTCGTGAGTTTCTCCCGCCCGCTCGCCGCGAGGCCCACTGCTTCTGGGAGAAAGCGCAGAGTCACTGCGTCCTGTCCCGTTGTTGGGCTGAGGCCGCGGCGTGGCCGTTGTTGGGCTGAGGCCGCGGAGCGACGCAGGAGCTTGCAAGCCAACTGGGTTTGGTCCGCGCTGGCGGCGCGTCCAGGGGGGAGGGCAGAGGGGGGCGGGCCTTCTCAGAAGGTTCGGAAGGTCGCCGGCCTTCGATGGATCTTTTCCTCGGCCGTCCCGAGGCCACAGGCCCTGTGGCGACGCGCCCGTGGCGACGCGCCGTAGCCGATGCGCGGCGGATTCGAGTCGCGGCCTTCCAGGCGAAGCAATCCTCGTGCAATCGGAAACGGTTTGTTGGCAGCGGTCCGCGCGACCCCGCGAAAAAACAAAATTTTGGATGAATCCGTTCTGCACGCGGGTCAGAGCTGACACAGGGGGGCTCTTCAGAAGGGTAGAGGGCTTCGAGAAGCCCCGCCGCCTTCTGTGAGGAGGCCTGCCCCCTCGCTGACGCTTCCCTCTCTCGGAACGCCGCCGGGTGCAGGCTGCTCGATCAAGGGTTGTTGGGCTCGTGCGTTGGCTGCGTATGGTACAATCGTACAATCTGCGTATGTGTTGCAACACAACTGCGTACTTGTACATTCACACACATGGTGTAATCTGTGCGATGCAGCCTGTGTGGTGCAATCTGCGTGGTGCAATCTATTTGTGGTGCAAGCTATGGGGTACACTTGATGTGGCCTTATCTAGGGCATGCGAACGACGTGGGGCAAGCTTTTCTGTGGCATGCTGTGTTGGTGCAGTCTTGGGAATGCAATCCATGTGGTGCAAACTACGTGCTGCAAGCTACGCGGTGCAATTTATTTGGTCCAAGCTGTGTGGTGCATTTTTTGGCCAACTCATGAGATGTCGACCCCACTGTTCGCGCAACCACTCCACCCTTCCACCCGCAATTTGGTTTGTCAGACTTATGCGGTGGCAATTGCGATAACTGTTTGGCCATGGCTGGCGCATCTCTGCGGCCGCTCTGGCGCGCACGAGGTCGCGCGCAGAGCGGCCTTCTTTGGGGCATAGCCGATGCAGCTGCGATGGCGCTTACCGATGGCAGCGTCCCAGCTCGTGTCAAAGGCCCCGCTGGCGCGCGGGCAGTTCAATGCGGGTCGGTGGCTCGGGTGGTCGCGGTATAATGATGACGTCGGCAACGGCGGCAACGATGATGATGATAATAGCGACGGTGGTGGCGATGATGACAATAAAGCAGCAGCCCAATGACGGCGTCGATGCTGGTAACGCCGATGATGATACGGTCCATGTGATTGATGATGATGAACGTCGTTGGGTGATATTGGCGGCAAATGTGACGATTGTCGATGACGACACCTTGTGCTGGTGAGGGCAATAGTCAAGAAGTTCGCGCGCGGAAAACCAAAAACCTTGGCACACCGTGTTGGGATAACCTTTGTTTTTTTATACGTTGTCGAAGTGCTTGATTTGCAATGCTGTTGAAGTCGTTGCCTGTGGGAGGACTTTGGCATCCTCCACTGGCTGCGCGCGTTGCCCCGCATGGTATTATTGGAGACAGATTAGTGCATTGTGCGCATGCAGGGTCAAAGCGGATGCGCCGCGTTGTGAGATGAGAATGCAGGTTTTAGGCGGAAGTGCTAAATCCATTTGGTTTCATTGTGATTTCCGCAAGTGCGTGCGGGCAGCACCTTTGCAATATTCGTGGTTGCAAGATCTGTGATGGCATACTTTCGGGTCTGTGATGTTTGTATGCTGAACTCATTGCTCAGCTTGTGTGCTTGCTGTGATCTCGACACGCCCTTTGCGCCAGCTTTGGGAAATGGGCTACTGAAACATCTGTTTTGCGATGGGCGTCTGTGTGCGTGTGTGTGTGTGTGTGCGCGCATAATATTTTTGACAAAGATGAAAACGGGGGCGCAGTTTGTTTGGTTGGGATGGTATTGAGTTCGAAAACAAGAGCGTGTTCTACCGCTGCTGGCGGAAAACCAGGGGGGGTCACTACCGGTTCGAACCCCTCCCCCCTCCCCCCTCCGGAAGACTGGGGGGGGGTCACTACCGGTTCGAACCCCTCCCCCCCCCCCCCAGTTCGTAATGAAAGGGGGGGGGCACTACCAGTTCGAACCCCCCCCCCTTCGAAACCCGGGGGGGGGTCACTACCGGTTCGAACCCCTCCTTCCCCTCGAAAACCGAGGGGGGGTGCGGACATAGGTGCGGACTGTGGTGGTGGGGACAGTGGTGAGGGGACAGCGGGACACTGGTGGGGACAGTGGGACAGTGGTGGGGACTGTAGTGGTGGGGACAGTGGTGAGGACAATGGTGGGAACAGTGGGGACAGTGGACAGTGGTGGGGACGGTGGTGGTGGGGACAGTGGTGTGGGGACAGTGGGAGGTGAAAACAGTGGGACAGTGGAGGGTACATTGGTGGTGGGGACAGTTGTGAAGGCGGTGACGAGGACGGCGGTGGGACAATGGGACAGAGGTACAGTGGGGACAGTGGTGGGTACAGTGGGGACAGTGGTGGGAACAGTGGGACAGCTCAGTGGGACAGCGGAGGAGTCAGTAGGACAGTGGGGACAGTGGGGATAGTCGGGCAGTGGTTGGGGCCGTGGAGAAAGTGGGGAGAGTGGAACCGTGGTGGGAACAGTGGTGGGGACAGTGGGGACAGTGCGACAGTGGTGGGAGCACTGGTGGGGACAGTAGGGACGGTGGTGGAACCAGTGGGGACAGTGGTGGTGAGGACAGTGGTGCTGGGAACAACAGTGGGGGATGTGGCGCGGACGGTGGTAGGGACCAGGAGTCGTTTGCTGGCGGTGAGTCGGGGGGGTGGGGAGGGGTTCGAGCTGGTAGTGACCCCCCCTCTGGTTTTTGAGGGGAGGGGGGGGGATTCGAACCGGTAGTGACCCCCTCTCGGTTTTCGAAGGGGGGGGGGGGGGCGGGTTAGGGGAGGGGGGGGGCTTTGCCATGGGGAGGGGGGGGGGTCCAGCAGGGGGCGGATTTTCGGAGGGGGGGGGGGACCTCCGGGCTCCGGAGGAAGAGGGGGGCAATTTTCCGCAGTAAAGCGGCGGTGGATCACGCTCTCCCAAAAAAGGAGATCCACGACGAGGCATAATCATATGTACATGGTGGTGCCATCCTTCCTGGGGGGAGAGGGTGGTAGAGTTGATTTAATCGCTTCGCTCATGCCGCCGGCCCTGGAGCCCTCTTTAGGGCCTCTTGGGGGCCTCTTGGGGACCTCTTGGGGGTCTCTTGGGGCTCCTTGGCGGCGTCTTGGGGACCCCCAGGGCCTCTTGGGGGGCTCTTGGGGGCCTCTTGGGGCGGGAGGGGGGGTAGTCGATTGTGGCTCCCCCCATCGGAGGCCACGATCCTCGTGAGGGGTGTCGAAAAGTACTCCTCCCCTGGAGTTCTGGTGGCTTCTCCCGGGACCTTGTCGGGGTACTTTTCGTACGAGGGCCCCCAGGGGCCGCTCCGCGCGCGCGAACTAGAAGCATTGTTAACCAGTTACTGGAGATCTTAGCACGCCTCTGGCCCGTTGGGTCGGCGAATTTCTTGCTCGAAGGGCAAATCTTTGTGTGTGTGTGTATGCCAGCGCCACCCAGCGCACGTGGGCGCCCAGGTGGCGTCCACGGGCTGATGACCCTGGATCACCAGCCAGCGTACGAGGCGGCGCCCACGAGACGCCCTCGGTTGCCCACCGGCCGAGGGTCTGGAAACGCCAACCAGTGCACGCAAGCGCCCACGTGGCGTTACGGGCGCCCACTGGGCGAAAGCGGGGAAACGCAGAGCAATTCTCCAGTGGCCATTGCCGAGCCCGCCACCGTGCTCGTGTTGTGGAGCAGCGGTCTCTTGCATGTCTCTTGGGGTCTCTGGGAACGCCTCCTGGAGGCCTGTTTGGATTTTGTCGGCGGTCTCCAGGGCCTCTTGGGGGCTTCTGGGAAGCTTTTTGGGGGCCTCGTGGGCCATATGGGGGCCCGCGGAGGCCTCCTGGGGGCGTCTCGGCGATCTCGGAGGCGCTAGGGATGATGCCCTCTGGGGGCCTCTTGGCGGGCTTTTGCGGGCCTCTCGGGGGCCTCGCGTCTGGGGGCCTCTGTGGGTTCTCTCGGGGGCGTCCTGGGGGCCTCTTGTGGGCCCGCCGCCGGCCTCGGGGGTCCTCTTGGAGCGGAGGGCTCGGGCTCGACATGCGGGTCGGGCCCGTGCTGGGGCCCTCTCGGTGCCGTCCTGGCCTGTCTTGGGAGCTCTTGGGCCGTCTGTGGTCCTTCTTCGGGCATCTTGGGCCCCTCCCTTAAAGGCCTGTTTGGCCATCTTGGGGCGATCTTCGGGGCCTCTTGGACCGTTTTGGAGTGTCCAGCAAACAGTAGCCTTTTTTCTATGTTTTTTTTGGTGCTTGTTCTAAACCTATGGGGATCAAATATTTTGGTATCGTGGGGCCCTCTTAGCTGTCCTCTTGGAGCCCTTTTGGGCCGTACGGGGGGCTGCTTGGGACGTCTTGAGTCCGTCGTGGACTGCCGTTCGGCCCACATGGGCCGTCTCGGTGCTCTCTATGACCGTCCTGGGCGCTTCTGGGGAGACCCTGAGCGCTTCGTGGGGTTGTGGGTGGCGGGCTCGCCGTCCTGGAGGCCGCCCCGCGAATGCCCAGGAGCGCTCGCCAATCCTGGGAAGTTCGTGCCCAGGCCCTGAGAACCTACAGTCACTCAGAATTTTGAGGCACCTCACTGCGTGCCGAAGGCACGACGGTGGATCTCGTGGATCTCCGCCAGGTGCCGGCGGCCGACGGGCGCCGCTGCTGCCCCCTCCTCTTCTTCCCACGGCCCTCGTCGCATCGGCAGCCAGGTTGTGACTCCCTCGGTCTTCCTGGCCTTCGCTGCCTCATTGGCTTGAGGAGGAGGAGGAGGAGGAGGAGGAGGAAGGAGGAGGAGGAGGAGGAGGAGGAGGAGGAGGAGGAGGAGGCGGAGGAGGAGGGGGAGGAGGCGGAGGCGGAGGCGGAGGAGGCGGAGGAGGAGGAGGAGGAGAGGCGGAGGCGGAGGCGGAGGCGGAGCGGTAGGAGGAGAGGAGGAGGAGGGAGGAGGAAGGAGGAGGGGAGGCGAGGAGGAGGGAGGAGGAGGAGGAGGAGGAGGAGGGAGGAGGAGGAGGAGGAAGGAGGAGGAGGAGGAGGAGGAGGAGGAGGAGGAGGAGGAGGAGGAGGAGGAGGAGGAGGAGGAGGAGGAGGAGGAGGAGGAGGGAGGTGGAGGAGGAGAGGGAGGAGGAGGATGGGGAGGGGAGGAGGGGAGGAGGGAGGCGGAGGCGGAGGGGAGGCGGAGGGAGGAGGAGTGGAGGGGCGGCAGGAGGAGGAGGAGGAGGAGAGGAGGAGGGCGGAGGCGAGGCGGAGGCGGAGGAGGCGGAGGAGGAGGGAGGAGGAGGAGGAGGAGGAGGAGGAGGAGGAGGAGGAGGAGGAGGAGGAGGAGGAGGAGGAGGAGGCTTGGCTTCTTCTGCCTTCAGGCCGCCGCTGCTTTCCTTGCCCCCTCCTGCCCTCTGGGCTTCCTCGCGCGGCTTTTTCCAAGGGTCTGCGTGCGGAGGTCGTCTGCTTCTTGACGGCCCTGGGGCCCGGGCACGGCCCCGGGAGGCGAACAAGATAAAACGGCATAATCATATATTTTTGGCGCTCCGTGCGGAGCGACAGAAGTTTCTGTTTATGACGTTTTGTCTTCTTTTAGGGAGACCGCAGGCTGCGAAAAACACCACCCGCAATTATTCGAGTCGCCTCAGGTCGGCGTCCCCCCAACATACTAATACTACGGCAGGTTCGCGTCGTGTCGACCAGCGACGACCCCGCCGCCGGCGTTCGACGTTGAACGCTCCCGGCGGCCCAGAATCGGTCGATATTGAACGATCCTGACGTTTCGGGAACGGCCGATCGTTCAAGACAGAACGATCCCCGCGGTGTCGGGAACCAACCCTGTGGTCTACACGAAACAGACCTGCCGTACATGTGCTTCGCCCTCCCAGGGGCGACGCGCACACCGAGAAATCTTCAAGTACATGCGTCGCGGCGGGCGCTTTCTGGCCACAACTCTCGGGAAACGATATACTACAATATGGGTATACTATACGTTCGGGTCGGACGAGCGCCTCCAAGGAGGACATATATAGTGTGTCCTTGTGCGTCCCATCAGGTCTGAACTCTGCCTCGAATCTGGGACGAGAACTGTGCACGCGGGATGCCCAAACAGCAATGGGCTCCCAGCGTCTAGGCAGCGCTGCCCTGACGTAGGTGTGAGCTGCTTCGAGCTCCTGTGTTCCTTTTTCCGATGCGCCGTCTAGGCCCCAGGCCTGCTTGCTTGCTTACTTGCTTGCTTGCTCAGGTTTAAAGTCGGGGCTCAAGAATCGCCCCCCCGGACCAGACTTGCCCCATGGTGCGTTTTTGCCATTTTTTCGATGGGGCGTCGGCCGTGGCGACGACCCGCGAGATTTGAGGTCCGTCGTCCACGATCTCGATCCTCGATCCTCGATCTTCGGTCCTCGATCTTGACTCGATCTTCGATCTTCGATCTTCGATCCCCCTCGATCTCGATCGTCGATCTTCGGTCATCGAGCAGCCCGCCGATCCCCAGGTCATGTGCAAGGACCTGGACGGCAGGGTGTTCTTCGCGAACGCCGTGACGCGGATGATCACTTGGAGTCACCCCTTGGAGCAGCCGCTCAAGGAGCCCCCTCCCCTGTTGGGAGGCAGAAGGATCTTGACGTCTTGGGCTCACTTCGGGCTTCGGGGGGGGCCCTTGTGGCCACGGCTGGACGCAGCTCGAAGACCTGAGTCTGTGACGAGGCCCGAGTCTAACCAGGATTTTCGGCCTCCTCTTGCTCAGGTTCTCGGGCCCAGAGCAGGCCGCGCCACCGGATCAGGTTCAGATTGAGAGTCATGTGGGCGCTGATCGATTCCGCATGCCCTTCCCGAGCTGCTTCGGCTCGCGAGTCGGGAAGCCGATCGCGTTTCGGGCTGGGAGACGTGGCAGTGTCAGATCGAGCCCGAAACTGCAAAGAGCCGCCAGGCTGTTGCCGCCCCTGCGGACGGAGCAGGATCGGCTCCGCCTCGCAGCCTGCCCTCGCCGCGCTGGCCAGGCACGACGGCAGGGGGCGGAGGGAGAGAGAAGGGGACAGGCCGCTCGAAGGCGTCCAGAAAGCGGGCTTGCCTCGCCCTGCGGGGACCGTGAGCGCGTGACCCTCACCACTGCTGGTTTTCAGTGTCTCTGGAGTCTCGGGTCAGTTGCCGTCTGGGTCCTCGTAGGCCCTTCTTACAAGTGGTATCGAAGACTCCTGCGGCACATCACCGCCAACCCCTGCCTTCAGCCGTTGTGGAAACCCTTCGGGGAACATGCGGGGGAGAAGAAGCGGAGGAGAGGGAGGACACATTAAGAGGATATGCGAGAGGAGGAGGAGGAGGAGGAGGAGGAGGAGGAGCAGGAGGAGGAGGAGGAAGACGAGGAGGAGGCGGATGATGATGATGATGATGATGATGATGATGATGATGATGATGATGATGATGATGATGATGATGATGATGATGATGATGATGATGCTGATGATGATGATGATGATGATGATGGGGAGGACGAGGATGAGGATGAGGATGAGGATGAGGATGATGGATGATGATGATGATGATGATGATGATGATGATGATGATGATGACGATGATGATGATGATGATGATGATGATGATGATGATGATGATGATGATGATGATGATGATGATGATGATGATGATGATGATGATGATGATGATGATGATGATGATGATGATGATGATGATGATGATGATGATGATGATGATGAAAGTGATGATGCTGCTGATGATGCTGGTGATGATGCTGATGCTGATGCTGCTGCTAATGATGATGATGATGCTCATGCTGATGCGGATGCTGATGCTGATGATGATGCTGATGATGATGATGATGATGATGATGTGATGATGATATGATGATTGATTGATGAGGAGGAGGAGGAGGGAGGAGGAGGAGAGGAGGAGGAGGAGGAGGAGTATGAGGAGGGAGGAGGAGGAGGAGGAGGAGGAGGTAAGCAGGAGAAGGGAGGAGGGGAGGAGGAGGCGGAGGGAAGTGGAGGGAGGAGGATTAGGAGGAGGAGGGAGGATGAGGTGGAGGAGGAGGAGGAGGAGGAGGAGGAGGAGGAGCTGGAGGGAGGAGGAGGAGGTGGGAGGTTGTGATGTTGAGGAGGAGGCTGAGGGAGGAGGCTGAGGAGGCATGAGGAGGCGGAGGGTGGAGGAGGAGGAGGGGAAGGAGGAGGAAGGAAGGTGGAGGAGGAGGAGGAGGAGGAGGAGGAGGAGGAGGAGGAGGATGGGGATGGGGTGGAGGCGGAAGGCGAGGCGTGAGGGCGAGAGGCGGAGGAGGAGGAGGAGGAGGAGGCGGCGGGTATGCGGTGGCGGAGCCGGAGGAGGAGGGAGGAGGAGGATGAGGAGGAGGAGGAGGAGGAGGAGGAGGAGGAGGAGGGAGGTGGAGGAAGGTGGAGGAGGCGGGTCGAGGCGGAGGAGGAGGAGGAGGAGGATGAGGAGGAGGAGGAGGAGGAGGAGGAGGAGGAGGAGGAGGAGGAGGAGGACACCTTGGGCCTCCTGGGAGCTTCCTGCGCCTTTTGGAAGCCTCCATGGGCCTCCTGGAGGTGTTTGGGGGCTTCTTGAGGGCCTCTTGGGCCATCTTAGGGCGTTCCTGGCCCGTCTGACGCTGTCGGACGCCGTCTTGGATGCCTCTCTGAACCGACTTGGGCCCTCTTGAGGCGCTTCAGATCCGCCTAGGAGGCCATCTTGGGCGTCTTGGGAGCCTCTTGGGCCGTCTTGAGGCCCTCTTCGGGCCGTCTTGGAGACTTCTTGGGCCGTCATGCGGTCATCTTCGAGACCTCTGGGGCCATCTTGGGGCGATCTTCGGGGTCTCTTGGGCCGCTTCGGGCCGTCGGAATGCCAAAAAGAAGCAAATGCCATAATCCTTCAAACACTTATGGAAAATCAATGACTTATTGGCTGACGCCGCACCGCCGACCCCTTGGGGCGGCAGGAAGAGTGAAAAACTGAGTTTGCGGAACGCGTGCGATTTCTAGGGAATCCTGGGGTTCCAGCTTCTTGGGATTTCGTCGGGTGCGGTTGGCGGATCGCGGCTCTGCTCTTAGGCTTCTTTGGGCTCTCCTGGCAGCACTTTGAGGCCTCTTGGGAGCCGTGTTGAGGCCTCTAGGGGTCTCTTTTGGGCCTCTCGGGGGCCTCGCGGGAGCTTCTTGGGGGCCTCTTGGCGCCTCCTCAGGTTTTTTCGGGGCCGAGTGCTCGAAATGTCCATTTGGGTTCCTCTCTGGGCCTCCTCTTAGGGCCGTCCTGGGGCCCTCCTGGGCCGTTTTGAGGCTTCTGGGGCCGTCTTGGGGCCCTCTTGGGCCGTCTTGGAACCCTCTTGGGGGCCTCTTGTGCCATCCTGGGTCGATCTTGAAGGCTTCTTGGGCCAAGAGGCGAATGTGCAAACATATATGTTTTCCTCGGGGATGGGACGATTTTTGCTTCTGGAAGGCCTCTTGGGACGCCTCTTGGTGGCTTCTCGGGGCGTCTTGGGGGCCTCTGGGGCCGTCTGGAGGCACTCTTGGGCGTCTTGTGGCGATCTTTCGGCGACTCGTAGCCCTCTTGGACCGTCCGGGGCGCCTTTGGGGCCTTATAGATCACCCAAGGAAGGGCTACCCTAGGGCTACCCCTAGGGCCTACCCCTAGGGCCACCCTAGGGCTACCCTAGGGCCTACCCCTAGGGCTACCCTAGGGCTACCCTAGGGCCTACCCCTAGGGCTACCCCAGGGCTACCCCTAGGGCCTACCCCTAGGGCTACCCTAGGGCTACCCTAGGGCCTACCCCTAGGGCTACCCTAGGGCTACCCTAGGGCCTACCCCTAGGGCTAATCTGGGGCTACCCCTAGGGCCTACCCCTAGGGCTACCCTAGGGCTACCCTTAGAGCCTACCCCTAGGGCTACCCTAGGGCCTACCCCTAGGGCTACCCTAGGGCTACCTCTGGGGCCTACCCCTAGGGGTACCCTAGGGCTACCCTAGGGTGTCCAGTAGGGCCTATCCTTGGGAAGCCTGGGGCCTTCTGTATGTGTAATCCGCCACACAAGCAAGCAATGCCTTTAATGTCCCGCCCGCCCGCCCGACAAAAGGAATCAGCTTGTAATCCGCCACAATAGTAATCAACTTGCAATCCGCTGCCAAATGGAATCACTTTGTAATCCGCCACGAAAGCAATCAATGCATTTAATGTCCCGCCCGCCCGCCCGACCAAAGGAATAAGTTTGCAATCCGCTGCCAAAGGGAATCCATGTGTAATTCACCACACGAGCAATTATTGCCTTCAATGTCCCGCCCGCCCGCCAGGCAAAAGGCGCTCGACCAAAGGAATAAGCTTAAAATCCGCTGCCAAAGGGAATCCATTCGCAATTCACCAAACAAGCAATCATTGCCTTTAATGTCCCGCCCGCCCGCCAGACCAAAGGAATCAATGTGTAATCTGCCACAATAAGAATCAGTTTGCCATCCGCCACACAAGCAATCAATGCCTTTAATGTCCCGCCCGCCCGCCCGACAAAAGGAATCAGCTTGTAATCCGCCACAAGTGGAATCTACTAGTAATCCGGTACCAACGGGAAGCAATTGGTAATCCACCACACAAGCAAGCAATCAATGCCTTTAATGTCCCGCCCGCCCGCCCGACTAAAGGCATCAAGTTATAATCCGCTACCAAGGGGAATCAACATGTAATCCGCTCAGGGGGGGGTCAGCGAGGGGGGGTCCCAGAGGGGGGGTCTGCGAGGGGGGGTCTGCGGCGCCGGGGCCGCGGTCGCCCGATCAAAGGAATCATATTGTAATCCGCAATAAAGGGTTACCCCTAGGGCCTACCCCTAGGGCTACCCTGGGGCTACCCCTGGGGCCCACCCCTAGGGCCACCCTAGGGCTACCCCTTGGGAAGCCTAGGGCCTTGGGTAGGGCCTACCCTTGGGAAGCCTAGGGCCTTGGGTAGGGCCTACCCTTGGGAAGCCTAGGGCCTTGGGTAGGGCCTACCCTTGGGAAGCCTAGGGCCTTGGGTAGGGCCTACCCTTGGGAAGCCTAGGGCCTTGGGTAGGGCCTACCCTTGGGAAGCCTAGGGCCTTGGGTAGGGCCTACCCTTGGGAAGCCTAGGGCCTTGGGTAGGGCCTAGGGTAGCCAAGGCCCCCGGTGATCTATACCTTTGGGGCCCTCTTGGCCCGTTTTGGGGCCCCCTGCGGCTCCAAGGGTGCGAGGGGCACTGTTGCCCCCCACCCCCCCCTCCCTCCAAACCGGCCGGATCGGGCTCCCGGGGGAGGGGTTTGGGGAGGAGGGAGCATCTCACACGCCGTGACCCCAAGGGGTCGGCGGGTTTTGACCTCTTCGGGCCCTCCTGGAGGACCTCTTGGGGGCCTCTTGGGTCGTCTTGGAGGCTTCCCGGGGGCCTCTTGGGCCATCTCGGGCCGTCTTGGAGGCATCTTGGGCGAACTTGGAGTCCATCTTGGACCATCTTGGACGTCAAGGAGGCCATCTTGGGGCCATCTTGAGCGGACAAAAAGCCGACGAGGTAGGCAGCCGGCGCGCTGGGCCAAAGCCCCAGGGGGAGTAAGACCAAAAAGCGTGTAGGGTTTAGCACGCCAGGCACACCTGTGATAAACCAACAGGGGGCGGCGGATGACGGAAAGCGCGCGTTAGCGTGCGGTCCGTTAGTCGGAAGAAATTGGACTTGGGGGAGTTCGAGGGGGGTGGCATCGCCAGACCCGGATGACGGAAAGCGCGCGTCAGCGTGCGGTCCGTTAGTCGGAAGAAATTGGACTTGGGGGAGTTCGAGGAAGTTGGCATCCGCGGACCCGGATTTAATTGCCCTCCCGCTTCGTTTTTTTATCGAGTATGACGGCCTTCGGGGCTTAAAAACAGCGTTTCGCTCGAGACATAATCGGAACACGCTTCTTGGGCGCTTCTTGGGCCGTCTTAGGCGCCTAAGACAGCCCAAGAAGCGGCCAAGACGGCGCCCAAGACGGCCCAAGACGGCCCAAGAAGCGCCCAAGACGGCCCAAGAGCGCTCCAAGAGAGCCCAAGACCGCCCCAGGCGGCCCCAAGACGTCCCAAGAGGCCTCCACGACGCTCCAGGAGGCGCCCACGAGGCGTCCCAAGAGGGCCCCACGAGGCCAAAATCATCTGAAGGAAAACGTGCATTTTTAGCATATACGGCTTTTCGCCTTTCATGGCGTTGAAGACGGTCCAAGAGGCCCCAAAGACCGCCCCAAGACGGCCCAAGATGTTCCCAAGAGGCCCCCTAAATAGCCCAAGAGGGCGCCAAGACGGGCCAAGAGGCGCCCAAGACTGTCCAAGAGGCCCCCAAGAGCGCCCCAAGAAGGCCCAAGAGGCCCTCAAGAGGGCCCAAAAACGGCCCAAGAGGGCGCCAAGACGCCCCAAGAGGCGCCAAGACGGCCCAAGACGGCCCCAGGACGGCCCCAAGAAGGCCCCAAGAGGCCCCCAAGAGAGCCCCAAAACGGCCAAAGGCAGCCAAGTCCCTTCACCCCCGCCACCCAGATGCTCCCAGGAGGCCCCAAGAGGCCCCCGAGAAGCCCCAAAAGGTCCCCAAGAGGCACCCAAGAGGCTCCCCAAGAGCCCCCCAAGAGGCCCAAAATACTCCCAAAGGCTCTTAGCACCGCGGCTCCCAAGAGCGAGCGGTGACGTAATCGAGCTGATAAGACCAAAGCTCCCAACAGAGAGCTGCGGCGTAATAAGTTCTTGACGCCAGGGCACAGGGACGGGCGGCAACGCGTGGACAACGAGCGGTCCACGCAAGGAAAACGCGGGGTTCTGGAAAGCTGGCAGCCCAAACGCGGAAAACGCAACGCGACCCGACCGCCCCCTCCAAAACAAGAAACGCGCTCAAAGAAAGCTCCGCGACTCTCCGAGGCTGAGATAGGACAAGAGCGAGGGGAAGGGAGTCAATAAGAGGTGTAAGAGCGGACGAGCCAGCGATCTCGTGCGCTCTGAAAGTAAGTGCGCTTTCCGTCCCCGTGCCAAGCAGGTCTAATTGCCCTCCCGCCTCGTTTTTTTATCGAGTAGGGCGGCCTTCGGGGCTTAAAAACAGCGTTTCGCTCGAGACATAATCGGAACACGCTTCTTGGGCGCTTCTTGGGCCGTCGTAGGCGCCTAAGTCAGCCCAAGAAGCGGCCAAGACGGCGCACAAGACGGCCCGAGACGGCCCAAGAAGCGCCCAAGACGGCCCAAGAGCGCTCCAAGAGAGCCCAAGACCGCCCAAGGCGGCCCCAAGACGTCCCAAGAGGCCTCCACGACGCCCCAGGAGGCGCCCACGAGGCGTCCCAAGAGGGCCCCACGAGGCCAAAATCATTGATTTTCTGAAGGAAAACGTGCATTTTAGCATATACGGCTTTTCGCCTTTCATGGCGTTGAAGACGGTCCAAGAGGCCCCCAAGACCGCCCCAAGACGGCCCAAGATGTTCCCAAGAGGCCCCCAAAATAGCCCAAGAGGGCGCCAAGACGGGCCAAGAGGCGTCCAAGACTGTCCAAGAGGCCCCCAAGAGCGCCCCAAGAAGGCCCAAGAGGCCCCCAAGAAGGCCCCAAAACGGCCCAAGAGGGCGCCAAGACGGCCCAAGAGGCGCCAAGACGGCCCAAGACGGCCCCAGGACGGCCCCAAGAAGGCCCCAAGAGGCCCCCAAGAGAGCCCAAAGACGGCCAAAGGCAGCCTAGTCCCTTCACCCCCGCAGCCCAGAAGCTCCCAGGAGGCCCCAAGAGGCCCCCGAAAAGCCCCAAAAGGTCCCCAAGAGGCACCCAAGAGGCTCCCCAAGAGCCCCCCAAGAGGCCCAAAATACTCCCAAAGGCTCTTAGCACCGCGGCTCCCAAGAGCGAGCGGTGACGTAATCGAGCTGATAAGACCAAAGCTCCCAACAGAGAGCTGCGGCGTAATAAGTTCTTGACGCCAGGGCACAGGGACGGGCGGCAACGCGTGGACAACGAGCGGTCCACGCAAGGAAAACGCGGGGTTCTGGAAAGCTGGCAGCCCAAACGCGGAAAACGCAACGCGACCCGACCGCCCCCTCCAAAACAAGAAACGCGCTCAAAGAAAGCTCCGCGACTCTCCGAGGCTGAGATAGGACAAGAGCGAGGGGAAGGGAGTCAGTAAGAGGTGTAAGAGCGGACGAGCCAGCGATCTCGTGCGCTCTGAAAGTAAGTGCGCTTTCCGTCCCCGTGCCAAGCAAGTCTAGTGGCCTTCGGCCCATCCTGCCAGCGTGCCTGGGTTGTTGATCAGTGGCCGGTTGGATGCTTGTTGGGGTCTCTTGGGAAGCCTCTGGGGAGTCTCTTGGAGACCGTTTTGAAGCCTCTTGGGGGCCCTTTGGGGGCCGTTTGGGGGCCTCTGAGGGCTTTTTTCGTGTCTCTTGGTGGCCTCTTGAGGTCTCGTGGGGACTTCTTGGGGGCTTGCTGGCGATCTCGAAGGCCCCCTTGGGGCGGAGGGCTCGAAATCTCAGCTCGAGTTTTTCATCTTGGGCCCATCTTGGGGGCCCTCTTAGGGTCCTTTTGGCCCGTCTTGGGCGCCTCTTGTGCCGTCTTGGGCCCCTCTTGAACCGTCTTGGGGCTCTCTTGGGTGGGGGACTCTAAGGGCGTCTTGGGGCGATCTTGGGGGCTTCCTGGGTCGTCTTGGACGCTGTGAAAGCGCAGGAGGCGAATCTGTTGAACATGTACGTTTTGCCTTTTCGGGTGCTCTCGGGGCCCTCTTGAGGCGTCTTGTGGGCCCCTCGGGCCGTCTTGGGGCCCCAATGGGCCGTCTTGAAGCTGTCTTGGATTGCTTTGGGCCCTCTTGGGCCATCTGAGGTGGTTCTTGAAACGCTCTTGAAGGTTCGAGATGTCGTCTTAGGCCGGCCGAGGAGCTCCCGGGAGCCCCAAGGAGCTCCCAGGAGCTCCCGGGAAGTCCCGCGCAATCTTGGGAAATTGGGGGGTCTGGGTCCTTGGAACCTGACAACCTCTCTGCCTCTGAGGGCTGCAGGGCGGAATGAGCCTTTGGGCACTCCGCTGCGCGTGCTGAAGGCACGGCGGCGGATCTAGTGGATCTCGAACAGGCGCCGGCGGCCGACGGGCGCCGCTGCTGCCCTCTCCTCTTCCTCCCACGGCCCTTCTTCGTATCGGCGGCCAGATTGTGCCTCCCTCGCGCGCGAGTGCCAGATTGGTGCGGCTCGGGCACTCTGGAGGCTGGACCGTGCGCGAGCTGCGGGGCCGTCGTGACGGACAGAGCCAGCCAGAGCCTCGTCCAGCAGTGCGCGCGCACGCGAGAGATGTCCTCCCGGGGCAAGCATCTGGTGGCCTTCTTCCCCTCCCGCCACCGCGCCTATGACGTAACGCTCCCCCCCCAGTGCGCTCTGGGCACTGCCGCCGTGCGCGTTGGGATCCGCGTAGGTGCCCGCGTAGGAATCCGCATGGGAGTCTGGTCCGCAGTCGTCGTCGTCGTCGTCGTCGTCGTTGTCGTCGTCGTCGTCGTCGTCGTCGTTGTCGTCGTCGTCTCTTGTGGCTCGCCGCTCGTCGCTCATCGTCGTCGTGCGCGCGGACGCGGCTGGAGCCTGTTTTTTATTCCAGGCCGATGACGGCAGTCATCTGGGGGGGGTGGAGGGGATCGATGACGTCACGTTTCGCGCTGGCGGCGTCTGGGAATGCATAGGAATGGCGGAAGACGGGTAGCACCAGCATGTAGGTGCCGATCTGCACCACAGCGCCTGTGTACACCAGACCGCCTGTGTACACCACAGCAGCCGCGTACAACACGTTGTCATTTGTGCCACCGTGCATGCGGGCACAACAGCTGTTGTGGACACCGCAACGCCTGCGTACACCACATCAGCCGTGTGCAACGCAACACCAGTGTACGCCACAATGCCTGCGTGCATTGCAGTGCCTGTGAACACTACGGCGCCTGTGTGCGCCAGAGCAACCGTTTGCAACACAGCACCACTGTTGCATATGAAATGTTAGAAGGAATCCTTATTACAAACTGGAGCGCTTGTGGATTCCACAGAAAACAAGTGGAAATATTTTATATGGACAAGCGAGCGCCGCTGGAATCTACGAGTCCACCCGAGTCCCCCCACATCACCCTAACTCCTCCCATCTGCGTCCAGGAAGCTCCACCTAAATTGGCCGTGCGAAAACCAAGTGTGCCGATTCAATCGACCATTCTGCGGTGCACGTTGAGATGCGCACGTGCCCTCTAGCGCCAAACCGCACGACAGGGGGTAAGGAGGAGGAGGAGGAGGAGGAGGAGGAGGAGGAGGCGGAGGAGGAGGAGGAAAAGGAGGAGGAGGAAGGAGGAGGAGGAGGAGGAGGAGGAAGGAGGAGGAGGAGAGGAGGAGAGGAGGAGAGGAGGAGGAGAGGAGGAGGAGGAGGAGGAGGAGGATGAGGTGGAGGAGGAGGAGGTGGAGGTGTGGTGAGAAGGGAGGAGGGAAGAGCGTCGCATTCGATTATCAGCAGTTTCCTGCACGCATGCACTATGGTGTACACTAGCGTTGCGTTGCACGCGGATGTTGTGGTGTAGACAGGCGCTGTGGCGTGCACAGGCGCTGCGGTGCACGCAAGCATTGTGGTTTACACAGGCGCTGTGTTGCACATGGTTGCTGCGGTGTACACATGTACACCGGCGCTGTAGTATACGCAGGCACTGTGGTATACAAAGGCGCTGCATTGCACACGGTTGTTGCGGTGTACGCAGGCGCTGTGGTGTACACGCGCGCTGTGGTGCACGCGAGCGTTGTGGTGTACACAGGCGCAGTGGGGCATATCGCCACCTACATGCTGCTCGCGTCGTCGTCGTCGTCGTCGTCGCTCGTCGCTCGTCGCGTCGTGCGCGCGGGCGCGGGTGTGGTGCCGGAGCCACACGGCGGGGGGGGGCGTTACGTCATACCCCCCTGCCCCCCCCCCCATGACGCCCGTCATCGCCGAACGTATGCCTTCTTGGCTTCCTTCGCCTTCTTGGCTTCAAGTCGGGTATGTCCTTCTACAGGAGGAACAGTCCAAAATAGTTCAAAGGTAGTCTGGGGACGATTATTCGATTACGTGTGACAATTTCTGGGCATTTTTCCACATTTATCTATGTATCTGTCAATATACATATATATATATATATATATATATATATATATTCATATATCAATCATCATACTGAGGATAATAATTTGTCTTCAGAAGGACATGCCCGACCTAATATCAGCTTCCTCTGCCCCCGTGGCCTCATCGGCTTCTCCTGGCCGCCTTGGCCTTCCCGGCCTCGTCTGCCCCCTGAGCCTCCGCTGGCCCCGTCCTGCGGCGTTCCCGGGCCTCTGCTGCCCTGGGTGGCTTCCGCTGCCTCTTCTCGCTTCCTCTTCCCTTCTCGACCTCTGCGGCCTGCCTGGTCTCCTCCGCCTCCTTGGCTTCCCCTGTCTCCTCCCTTTCCCCCTCCTCCTTGACCCCCGCGGCCTCTCTGGCCTCTGCTTAGCTGGCTCCCTCCGCCTTTTTTCTCGCCTCCTCCTTGTTCGTTTCATTGGCCCTCCTGGATCTTCTGCCCTCTTGGCCTTCCTGGCCTCCTCTGAAATCTCGGCCTCCTCGGTCTTCCTGGCCGTCCCTCCCTTCCTGGCTTCCTCTTTCCTTTTGGCCTGTTCTGTCTTTGGGCCGCCGCGGCTTTCCTGGCCTCCTCCTGCCTTCTTTCCTGGCTTCTTCTGCGCTTTCAGATTCCTCTGCTTTCTTGGCCTCCCCGGCCTATCTGGCTTCCTCTACCTTCTTGGCCATCTCTGCCTTCTTAGCCTCCTCTTCCTTCTTGCCCCCCTCGGTCTTGTCGTCGCCGTCCTCCACCGCATCCTCTTCTTGAGTAGTCGATAGGGACTCGATTGAAGCCGTGGTTGTCGTTGCCCTTCGCATCCATGTGGCCATGCACCAGTCGTGGTGCCACTCCTCTCACTCGCGTAGGTGGGCATTCATATCGTAGATGTGCGGCTTTATGGGCTGCAGCTATGCAGCGAGCGAGGCATCGTTGTGCCGCCATCCGTTTGGCCTTGCGTGGCCATCGTTGCAGAAGTTGCCGTGGTCGTCGTGATAGCCGGGCTTCGCGCTCCACGCAGGCGCCCCTTGCCAGAACCATGCCGTGTCGCTGTACATCAGGGGCGTTCGCTCAGGAGTGTGCCCAGGAGTCTTCAGACCCTGCTCATCTGATGAGGGGTTCCACCGGCTTCCAGACCGTGGACTCCCCACCCAAGGATCGACTGCGAGCGAGCGGGGGAAGTGAGCAGGAGGAGGCCTTCTGGTGGGGCTTCTCAGAATCCCGCCCGCCTTCCGAGGAGCTCTCCGTGTCTTCGCCGAAGACAGGGAGAGCTCTCGCCGAAGACACGGGGACCCGTGTCTTCGCCGAAAATTGCCAGGCCTTCCCCGAAGACTCTTCGGGGAAGGCCTGGCAGTTTTCTCAGAAGGCCGGGGGATCGGCCTTCTGAGCAGGCCCGCCCCTCGCCCCTGGGCTGACCGCCAAAGTCAGGAGGGGAGAAAACACACAGACACAATTCATCGTCGATCCCCAGGAAAAGAGGGGAAAATATGGGAAGTAGGGGGAAGGGGAAAATCCAGGAAGCATGAGAAAATATTCGGAACACTGGTTTTTGTGTGCTTCTTTGTGTGTCCCTGGGCCCCCTCACAGAAGGACTCCTCACACGATGCCCTACCGTAGTCCACCGCCCGCGGCCCAGAGTGCGGCCGTGCGGGCTGGGGCCAGGCCCGCGGCCCAGAGTGCGGCCGTGCTGGCTGGGGCCGGCCGCGCGGCCCCGAGATTCCCCCCCCCCCCCCCCCAGGCAGGCGGGCGCGCATGGGGCCAGACTGGCCTTGAGCCAAGACGGTTGCGGAGCCCCTCCTTCTCCTGCTCCTGCTCCTCCTCCTCCTCCTCCTCCTCTTCCTCCTCCTCCGAGTAGTAGTAGTAGTAGTAGTAGTAGTAGTAGTAGTAGTAGTAGTAGTAGTAGTAGTAGTAGTAGTAGTAGTAGTAGTAGTAATAGTAGTAGGAGTAGTAATAGTAGTAGTAGTAGTAGTAGTAGTAGTAGTAGTAGTAGTAGTAGTAGTAGTAGTAGTAGTAGTAGTAGTAGTAGTAGTAGTAGTATATAGTAGTAGTATA
>CAUYUJ010016553.1:144706-149797 GCA_963575745.1 Prorocentrum cordatum | reverse complement strand
CAGGATAGAAAAAAAGAAATCCACCACAGGTCTTAGGCCGGGCATGTCCTCCTACAGGCGGATTTAGAACGAAAATTCAAAAGTAATTCTAAAACATATTCAAAGCTAGCCAAAAAAAACAAACAATCGTCCGCAGACTATTTTTGACTATTTTTCAATATTCCGCCTGTACAGGGATGTGCCCGACTTTAGACAAGTCTGAGATCCGCGAACCTTCGAAGTTCCATACCATGGCTGGGGCGTTCATGATTGAGCCACTGTGCAAAAACAATCAGACATGCAAAACATGATCCCGAAATCCCTAACCATCATTTCGTAGTCCCACATGGTGGTTAGCGGGACGTGGGTCCTGCGTGAGCCATCTGCACAACCAGCCAATCACGGTGTAGAGTACCAACACGCCGCTGATTCCCGACCAATTCTGACCGAAATCCTCCCCACGCAACCCCATCGCACTTTGGCGCGCCCAGAACGGGTACAGAAACAAATGGCACGATGGCACGTAGTAGAACGGTGTCCAAAACCGATAGCGGCCGCTGTTGGGAAGGCGATTTCCTGCTCCTGCCTCACACGGACAACGTCCGCGGCGACAGGCGAGACCGGCAGCGAGCCCTGTTCAAAATGGGCAGGCACTGGTGCCGGCATCCGTCCCCATCGTTTCCGCACATGGCGATCGTGCCGGAGAAGAGGGCCGAGGAGACCACGCCTCAAGCAGGTTTCGGCTCTGTGTCGCTGTCTTCTCGAGCAGACACCCCCAAACCTCTCGACCCGTTCCCTGGGGCGGGCTCTTCGTTCACAGTCTTTTTGATCCGCGGGTCGAGAGCGCACCTTTTCCGGTCGAAGCTAAGCGGGCCGCGCGAAGCTTGAAGGGGGGTCTGGCCGGCCTCCAGGGGACGAGAAGGCGAGAAGACCGCAGGCGGAAATGTTTCCAACGTCCGGAGAGCTCTCGGAGGACCTGCAGGCGCCGAGGGCCACGAGACCTTGCGCGCGCAGCTGGGGCAAGCGCCCGAAGGCCCCCGAGAGCCAAAAGATCGAAGAGCACTTGGACCCGCGAATGTCGCAGCAGATGCCCATGCCCATCCTCCCGGTTGGACTCTCTCGACACCATTCCTTAGAAGGCAGGGGTATCTCGAAGACGGCGGGGGAGCTTCTCGGAAAGGTGAGGAGAAGAAGAAGGACGGGGCAGCTTCATATGGTTGGGTGGAAGCGACCACTATCTAAAAAAAATGACTGCCCATGTTGAACATAAATTGAAAACTCTCTGTCGCTATATTGCTAATGATGAGCCACGTCTACATCGCAGAGCGGGTGAGGGGGCTAGGAAGGGGCATGCCACTCCTTGACAGAAACCTTGCCCCGATGTGTGGCCGCCGCGATCGCCGCGGCGACCTCCGAAACCGACCCAGAAGTTTGGCTCAAGGGCGGATATCAAGCAATGATCTTAGGGCTTCCTCTCCAAGAGGGCGAGGGAGCTTCCTGGTTATAGAGCTCCTCAAGGAGGCGAAGAGGGGGGCCGAAGGAATCACGCCTCAGGCAGACTCAGGCACTGTGTGGCTGCCTTCACGAAAAGATGCTGGGAACCAACAAAGCAATATGGTCGGGGCCGAGCTCCAAGGGAGTTGCTGCAGTGCCGCCGGAGCCGCCCGAGCACGAACCTGACCGATCAGCCGTGGCACTGCCGCCTCGGGGCCACAGTGAGTCAGGTCCGTGCTCCGGCACGACGGGAATCCACTGCAGGGGCTCGACCGACCCGAACGCTAGACAGACAACCTGTTGATCCCAGAGATGCTACCCCCCCCTAAGGGGCAACGGCAGGGGGGACAGGCACAGGGGGGACACATCAGCCTGCAATCGGCGGTGCATCGCCGACGGATCGGCACTGGGGCCCCGACCGCGAGCCCGCATGTTCGTGGGCAGGCTGGGGCCATTGGGCCCCTCTCGGCGACCCATGGGCGACTGGGGGTCGATGCATTCCCCCCCTATCACTGCCCCTGACCCTCCAGCGGGCGGGCCACGCTCTGCAGCAGCTGCGCGTGGTTGATGAAGTTCTGCTCCAGCCGCAGCCAGAGCGGGGCGGCCCCGCGCCCGCCGCCCTGGCCGGAGTGCACCCCCCACGACGGCGGGACGGCCCGTCGGCAACGAAGCCGACGACCCCCGACCTCCAGAATTCAGCATGGGGGAAGCGGGTCCTGTGGGAAACGGGTCGTGGAGGAGGAGGAGGAGGAGGAGGAGGAGGAGGAGGAGGAGGAGGAGGAGGAGCCTTCCCCCAGGACGAGCTCTTCATCCGGAGCGGGTTTTTTTTCCGACGGCCCGGGGAGGCCCGTGGAGGGCCCCGCGAGCCCAAGAGAAGGCGAAGGGCCTCGGGCCCTGCTCCCCCGAGGACCCGCTCCCCCCGTGGCAAAGAACAGGGGAAGGGAGAACGGCGAGTACATCAACCTCCTCCTCCTCCTCCTCCTCTCCTCCTCCCCCTCCTCCTCCTCCTCCTCCTCCTCCTCCTCCTCTGTCGCAGGTCCGCGCGGAATTCTTGGATCGGCGCTGGAGGTGCGGCCAGAGGGGTCGAGCGCAGATCCAAGACATCCGCGTGGACTGCCGAAAGCGTATGTTCGTGCCATGCTTTCGCGTTCGACAGAAGCCAGAACATAATCGAACCTTTGGACGCCCGAGATGGGTACGGAAAGCATGGGCACGGTGCCAAACCGCAAGCGTTGCCCAAATCCGACAAGCGGCCGCTGTTGGGCAAGCGGCCCCCTGTCTCCAACGGACACCGCCCGCGGCGACAGCGACGGCGCGTCCTGTGGAAAACGAACCGAAAACGCTGTCGGTCTTTCTGTCCATTCCTTCCCGACCCATCTGGATCGTCCCGAGGGCCTGAGGTCTCTCTCCTCCTACAGGGGCCCCAGGACACACAAATGAACACGCACAAATGATAATGTTCCCCATATTTTCCCATATTTTCTGGGTTTTTGTTTTCCCCCCCACTTCCCATAGTTTCCCATATTTTCTGGGGAGTCGACGATTAATTGCGTCTGTGTGTTTCTTTCCCTCCTGACCTTCTTCGGCCTCTGGAGGCCTGCCCCAGGCCCCCGCGCTTGGACGCTCGAGAGGGGCACGGAGAACAGGGGCACGAGATGCCCAACAGCAGGTGCTGCCCAGAACCGACAGCGGCCGCTGTTGGAGAAGCGGCCTCCCGGCCTCGAATGGACAGCGTCCACGGTGACGCCGACCGCGAGCCCTGTTCAGAAGGAGCAGGAATTGCGAAAGTTCTCTTATCCGGCGTTTCGCCATCGGGCGGAAGGGGGAGGGAGAGAGGGGGGGGGGTCTGGCTCCAGACCTCTGCTTCATGCGACGGTTTGCAATGATGCGCCCTATGGGGGAGACTCCGCCTGCCCGAAACAGGCGCCAAAAACAGCCAAGATCTACTCCACGGGGGAGGGGGAGGGGGTGCGAGGGCCCGCGCCGATCGGCAAAACGATGAATAAGCAACGATCACATTGCTTCGGTGGCAACTCATGGGAGCCTCACATACCATCTTGCCGGCTCTTGCGGATCGACGCTAGTCGACGCGAAATCGACGCTGATCGACGCTAAATCTACGGTAATCGACGCAAATCGATGCTAAATCGGGCTATCCCATCGACTCCCAGACGCTAATCGACGCTAGTCGACGCTGCACACAGAATCAAGAGGGTACACCAGGCTCCAATGATTTGCCACCGAACATTGCTGTTGGAAGTTGTACACTCCATGGAGGGGGGGTGTGAGGGTTCGCGCCGATCGAGGGGGGGTGTGAGGGTTCGCGCCGATCGACAAAACACTGAATAAAAAAACGATCGCCATGAAGTACCTTGGCTGATTTGGGCGCCTTGTTTCGACCAGGTGGGGTCTCCCCCATAGGACGCACTGCTCACTGAGCAGAGGTCCAGAGCCAGACCCCGCCCCCCCGCGCCCCTTCCCGCCCAGCGCCGACACGCCGCATGAGAAGACGCTCACCAGAGGGAGCAGGGACTGCTGCTGGGCGCTGTGCCCACTGCTCGGGGAGCCCAAAAACCGTGCGGCGACGGACCGTGCGGTGACCTCGGAGCACCAAGAGACCTCGCCGCACGGTCCGCCACCGCACGGTCCTGGGAGCCTGGGAGCCCCTCTCGCCCGAGACATCCTCGGCGAGGGACCCGGGTCCCAAGACCGCGCGGTGAGCCCGAATCCCCACCGACTCACCACACGGTGTGGTCCCCACCCCGTTTGTGGACAAGCGCGTTCCACGACTCGCCGAGTAACTCCTCGCAAATGGTCTGGATCCGCCATGGGGGATTTACGACACACTGGATCGATGTGGACGTGTGTGTGTGTGTGTTTGTGTGTTTGTGTGTGTTTGTGTGTGTTTGTGTGTATGTGTGTGTATGTGTGTATGTGTGTATGTGTATATGTCTGTGTTTGTGTGTTTGTGTGTGTTTGTGTGTTTGTGTGTGTGTTTGTGTGTGTTTGTGTGTGTTTGTGTGTGTTTGTGTGTGTTTGTGTGTTTGTGTGTGTTTGTGTGTTTGTGTGTGTTTGTGTGTGTTTGTGTGTGTTTGTGTGTGTTTGTGTGTGTTTGTGTGTCTTTGTGTGTGTTTGTGTGTGTTTGTGTGTTTGTGTGTGTTTGTGTGTGTTTGTGTGTGTTTGTGTGTGTTTGTGTGTGTGTGTGTTTGTGTGTGTGTTTGTGTGTGTTTGTGCGTATTTGTGTGTATGTGTGTGTATTTGTGTGTGTGTTTGTGTGTGTTTGTGTGTTTGTGTGTGTTTGTGTGTGTTTGTGTGTGTGTTTGTGTGTGTGTTTGTGTATGTTTGTGTGTTTGTGTGTGGTTCTGTGTGTATGTGTGTATGTGTGTATGTGTATGTGTGTGTATGTGTGTATGTGTGTGTGTTTGTGTGTGTTTGTGTGTGTGTTTGTGTGTGTGTTTGTGTGTGTGCTTGTGTGTGTTTGTGTGTGTTTGTGTGTGTTTGTGTGTGTTTGTGTGTGTGTGTTTGTGTGTGTGTTTGTGTGTGTGTGTTTGTGTGTGTTTGTGTGTGTGTGTGTTTGTGTGTGTTTGTGTGTGTTTGTGTGTGTGTTTGTGTGTGGTT
>CAUYUJ010016553.1:134706-142206 GCA_963575745.1 Prorocentrum cordatum | reverse complement strand
GTCCTCCGTCCTCGAGGCCTCGATCCTCGAGGCCTCCACCCTCGATCCTCGATGCCTCCATCCTCGAGGCCTCCATCCTCGATCCTCCGTCCTCGATCCTCGATCCTCGATCCTCCGCCCTCGATCAAGTAGGAAGGCGGACATAAATTAGACTGGGTGCAGGCCCTCCCAGGGAGCAGCAAGACACAGCAAAAGCACATCGCTTCGTGAGGTAGGAAGGCGCCTGAAGTAAATCGGGATCTGGGGAGCCAGAAATGCCTACCTTCAACGACCAGCGTGTTGTGGAGGTGACCGAGACGGGTGGCGAAGAGGAGGGCCCCAAAAGGGCCCTGAAAGGGCCCCTCTTGGAGCCAGCAGGGGGGCCAAAACAGGCCCCAGAGGGCCCCTTTAGGGCCCACCTCCTCCTCCTCCTCCTCTTCCTCCTCCTCCTCCTCCTCCTCCTCCTCCTCCTCCTCCTCCTCCTCCTCCTCCTCCCCCTCCTCCTCCTCCCCCTCCGCCCCCCCCTCTTCCCCCTCCTCCTCCTTTCTCCCTCTTCCCCTGCTCCTCCCCCCTCCTCCTCGTCCTCCTCCTCCTTGACCCCCTCCCCCTCCCCCTCCCCCGATCAGCAAGGGCACAAGGCCTCAGACGTTCTGAGGAGCTTCCTGGGCCTTCTCCGAAGACAGGGGCCACTTCTCAGAAGGCGCGGGGGCTCCTGGGAAGCCCTGCCGCCCTCTGGAGAGGCCTGCCCCCCCCACTTTCCTCATGAGCTCGCCGCCGATCGAAAGTTCCCACCCGCGTGATTCCCATGCACCACGGGGGCAGCGGTCAGAACAAGTGGGAGCGACCATGCGCTGGCTGCGGCCCGTTGGAATAAGCAGAGAAGGAGGATGAGGAAAAGGAGGAGGAGGAGGAGGAGGAGGAGGGAGGAGGAGGGAGGAGGAGGAGGGAGGAGGAGGAGGAGGAGGAGGACGACGAGAGAGGAGGAGGAGGAGGAGGAGGAGGAGGAGGAGGAGGTCGAAGAGGTCGAGGAGGAGAAGAAGGAACGCTTTGGGGTATGAAGGTTTGGGATGTTCTACATGTTCGGCCTCGGGAGGCCGGCTTCGAGCCCCAGGAGCGTCGTCGTCGTGGTGGCAACAGTGCTTGCCGCCGTCCCGACACGGACCCGACGGCGGCAGCCACGACGGCGACGCTCGGAGGAGAGCCAGTCGAGGTGACGACGGCCCTCCGTCGAGCTTTCTGTCCTTGTTGGGCCTCCAAGAGGCTTCTCGTCGCCACGGCTGGCTCCGCATCGAGCGGATCAGGGGGAGCCCGGAAATCGGGGACGAGAAATCATCCGCGGGCCTCGATCCTCGACCCGAGCGGGGGGGTGGCGGCCGAGAAAGACGCAAGGACGCGGCAACGTGGCACCAACCGACCGAGTCGAACCGTCCGAGTGCAACCGACTGCGACGCAGCGGAAAGGGCCGAACCGGTGACACCCCTGCGACCTCGTTCCCCTATCCTCGCCCACCCCACCCCTGGGGCATCACAGCGGGGGCGACAGAACCTGCTCTCCTCCTGCGACGGCTGCGGCGACTGCGACGGCGACGGCGACTGTCAGAGAAACATGCAGCTACATAGACACAACCTTGCGAGGGTCCGCGAGGATTTCTCGGATCGGCGCTGGGCCCCCCCAAGAGCGCGCCAGGAGCAGCGTCAGAGCCGACGACGGCGACGGCGACGGCGACGGCGGCGGCGGCGGCGGCGACCGAAATGCGCCCCGAATCGGTCCCCGTACCTCTCGCGGGCTACATACTGTCATCTGTTCCACCCGGATCGATTTCGGACGGCCCCAGGACCCGAAACGGGCCCCCAGAGGCCGTAAATCGTGAAGACCCTAGCGCTCGTCCTCCTCCTCCTCCTCCTCCTCCTCCCCCTCCTCCCCCTCCTCCTCCTCCTCCTCCTCCTCCTCCTCCTCCTCCTCCTCCTCCTCCTCCTCCTCCTCCTCCTCCTCCTCCTCCTCCTCCTCCTCCTCCTCCTCCTCCTCCTCCTCCTCCTCCTCCTCCTCGTCCTCCTCATCTTCCTCGTCCTCCTCCTCCTCCTCCTCCTCCTCCCTCTCTTCCTCCATCGGCGGCGACGACGGCGACGACAGCAATCGCGACGATGACGAGGGCCTCCGAGCGGGGGCCAACTGCACGCAAACACCGATCCTAGGCAGGCCAGCCTTGGGCCCCAGGCCCCGGATTATCGTGTGCCTGCCTAGAAGAAGGGCAACAGCTGAATGAACATACGGCTGGACCGGGACTGGGATACCCCTGGGACACCTTGCCGCCGCCGCCGCCGCCTGCGTTGTCGTCGTCGTCGTCGTCGTCGTCGTCGTCGTCGTCGTCGTCGTCGTCGTCGTCGTCGTCGTCGTCGTCGTCGTCCTCGTCGTCGTCGTCGTGGTCGTGGTCGTCGTCGTCGTCGTCTCCCTTCAGGGTCGGCGGCACCGGCCGTAAGGCCTTCGCAATAAAGACCGGGACCGGGATACCCCTGGGACACCTGGGATCGGGTTTTTCGCCGTGGGCCGTCTCCTGATGTCCCCCGAGCTCTCGGGGCGGACTTCCCGAGGCCCAGAGAGAACCGGAAGCAGAATACCAGAGCGGCTGCCGTGCTTTTTGCTTCGCGGCCCCCCTGGAGGTGCACAGAGGCTCCGCCAGACCCATCCCGACGTGTTCTCCCATCACTGCAGGCAGTCCCCAGCCTTGCTCGCTCTGTTGCCAGCCTGAGCCTACGACCCTCCTCGAAATCCAACGCAAGTTTTTGATGCTGATCGACGCGCGAAACGCGGCAGTCGCCACTTTGGGCGCGAACCTTGGTCCTGGGGCGCCGCCACGTCGCGGGAAAACTTGAGTTTGATTTCGAGGAGGGACATAGGACAGAAGAACGTCCTTCAAGAACATGAGACCCTCCGCCGGCCGGACTTCAGAACATTCGAGGGTACCCTCCCCCAAGATGCACACGAACATCCAACAAGCACGAAGAACCGTCAGGGTGACCCTCCCAGAGCCGACCTCGACATTGTACCTCGGTCCGACCGTACACTTTCGGAGGTCCGCGCGGACTTCTCGGATCAGCGCTGGGACCCCCTTCATGGCGCCTGGAGCGCGCCAAGGGGCGCGCCAGAGGCGCCGCCGGGGGGTTCCAGCGCCGAACCAAGGAATCCGCCCGGACCTCCGAAAGGCTACCTTTCAGTGCTCTCTTCTGCGAAACTGGGGACGACGACGACCACGACCACGACGACGACGACGACGACGCCGAGGACAACGACGAGGACGACGACCACGACGACGACGACGACGACGACGACGACGACGACGACGACCACGACGAGGACGACGACGACGAAGACGACGACGACGACGACGACCACGACGACGACGACGACGACGACGACGACGATGACGACGACGACGATCCCGACGGCTCTGGCAACTGAAATATATACAAAATCGATCCCCATACCTATCGCAGGGTCCATCCTATGGATTCTGGCCGGGCTTTTCCGCCGGGAACGATTTTGGACAGCCCCCAAAGCCCGAAACGGGCCCCCAAACAATCGGTGTATAGTGTATAATCCCGGGGGGCCGACATTGTGAAAAAAATGCAGCATCGGAAATCACACGGCCACTGACCTAGACCCCATCTTCCAGCGGCATTTTTCGAGCCAGATCGATCTGTGAGGGTCCAGGGGCCCGGGGAAATACGGCGCCAGGAACTCATGGCCTTCGAGCGGCGGCGGCGGCGAAGGGCTTCCGAGAGCGGTTCGCAAAGCTGCCCTTTGTCGTTGCCCCATTGCCCTGTTGCTCCCCGGCGGGTGTTCGGGACGGTCCAGGCACCCCCAGTGGACCAGAAAACACACGACACCACCCCACCTACGGTCCAACGGGCCTTAGCATATACCATGAGCTGCGGCTTGAATGCTTGCGTGGCATACGCTACGGCCACCGCTGGGCCGTAGCGCAACGTGGAGGGCCGTAGGTGGGGTGGTGTCGTTTGTTTTGCGGTCGACCCTGACTGCTCTCGGCGAGGCACAGCTGCTGGAGAGCATCCCAGGGCATGCCGTCTGCTTTTTGAACCTACTTAAAGCTCCTTCTCCTCCTCCTCCTCCTCCTCCTCCTCCTCCTCCTCCTCCTCCTCCTCCTCCCCCTCCTCCTCCTCCCCCTCCCCCTCCCCCCCCCCCCCCCCCCTCCTCCTCCTCCTCCTCCTCCTCTTCTTCTTCTTCTTCCTCCTCCTCCTCCTCCTCCTCCCTGTTCCCGCCAGCTCTCCCTCCACGCGACGGTGGCGGCAGCGAGGGGCGGCGGCGGCGGCGGCGGGCCTCCGAGCGGGGGTAGCACAGCCGCCCCTGCTCGTCCCGGGCCGCGGCCGCCGCCAAAACGATCTGCGCGGCGGCGGCAGTGTCCAGGTCGTTGTGCGAAAGGTGCAGCTCGTGCAGGGTGCCGCGGCAATTCTGCGCGCGCGTGCGCGAAGGCGGCCGAGGCGAGGAGGTCACATCGAGCGTGACCCCGAGACCCAGGCGTTGCAGTTTTCCCCAAGGAGTGCTTGCCCTCAGGGGGTCCTACTTCTGGCTCTCAGGGACCTGGGCCTGGCTGCCGTTTTGGCGGTTCCGTGGTGGTCGTCACCGCCCCGTCGCCGCCTCGTCGCCGCCCGTCGTCTGGGCCTGGCTGCCAGTCTGGCGGCTCCGTGGTCGCCGTCACCGCCCCGTCGCCGCGTCGTCACAACCCATCGTCTAAGCCTGGCTGCCGGTCTGGCGACCCCATGGTCGCCGTCGCCGCCCCGTTGCCGCCTCGTCGCCGCCCGTCGTCTGAGTCTGGCTTTTGCTGTGAGCGCGGATTAAAAGGCGCCCCAGCAGCAGCGGGGCCGAACGAGGGCCGAAAAGAGGCGAACGAGCGAGGACCACAGGAAAGACACCACGGCGGAGGGACAACGACTGAGCAAAGAACGGAGGCCCGAAACCCGAGGGCCCGCCAAGCGAGACAAAAAAACAGCGGGTACAGTCTTTCACTTTGAGAGACGAGTCCTGTGGCGGTCGAAGACCGCGGAGCAACTTTGTCTTTATCTTTCGCCAGCAGCACCACCACCATCTTTACGCGCCTACCCCGCCCCATATCACGACAGTAATAAGCGCGCGGCGCTCGACCCTGACGCTTCGGGCGTCAGGTTACGCCGAGGCTTGGCGATCGGCGCAGCCATAGTGGCGCCGAGAGCCAGCGTTCGAACAGCAACAAAAGACACCCAACTATGCACAGCCAGAGGGAGGCATGCGCAAGCTGTGCCTCTTGGCCTCTTTGCGAGCCTGCGCGGCAGCCAGGCGCAAAGGGCACAGCTAATCAAGTTGGCCTTCGTCGGGAGCTATGCTGAAGACGGCTGGGCAAGAGGTGCATCATCATCCTCCTCTCTGAGAGCCGTCGACACACTGCAGCTGCTCACGCACAGACAACCCCGTCCTACCAGTCGGGTTGGGGTACTGAAACTAAGGGGCCAACAGTAACCACTCAGGGTTAAACAAAGCCTGGAAAACGAAAACATCGTCGGGGGCAGGGAACGCGTACACGACACTGGCACGGTCGATCCGGCAAATCCCGCCAAGGGGTGCGTTTGTCACAGGATTGCGTAAGCCATGACAGCGGACAGCCGAACAATCCGACCAATGAATTACAACGCGTGTTTGAACTGTCGGGAAATCTTCTACACATGTTCAAAGCATGTTGTTTCACATGTTTAAGACATGCTTGAAACATGTTTTTACATCTGGCAACTATTTGGCAACGCGCTTCCTCTCCATTGACCGTCTACCACAGTCCCAGGATGCCGCCCACCCAGCATGCGACTCGGGCGGCGCACAGTCCCCGATGCTGGACGTTCGGAGCCTGGTTGCTGGACTGGCGGCTGCTCCGTGGCCGCCGTCGTCAGCACTTCGCCACCCAGATTGCAATACACACAATGCAGTTTTTAATACATATGATGTTTTCCTTTTTAAAATAAATTAGAAAATGGCGTTTAATACATGGTTAATTAAGGAACAAATGTATGCATGAGCTCCTCCTTGTTTTAATGTTAAACCCTGCATTTGTAATACATGATCCGCACGCGGAGCATGTACTACAAGCGGCACTGTACACAGACTGCACTAAATAGATTGCACCGCGCAGCGTCCAAATCGAGTGTCCCAAACACGCGTTTTAAACCAAAAACCAATCCGCTGTGGAACGCCACTCTTCACAACTAGCAAAAAAACGCTCGAGCATGTGTGCATTCTTATGAAAGCCATAAATGTTGCAGCATGTTCAATAAATTATGCCAGGCGGGCCCCTGCCGCCGCACTCTCGCGCGTCGGCCGCGCGCGCGCATGTCGAACTCTTTCCAAAACCTTCATCACCGACGCGAGGACGCCGTCATCGTCGTCGGCGTGATCAGCGTCGGCGCCGTCACTGACCGTGCCGTCGTCTTTGTCATCATCGTCACCAGCATCGCTACGACCATCCTCGTGTATACCGTTGTCGACCTTGCCATGCTACTGCGCCCACCCAAGCCGCCGACTCACACTGAAGTGCCCGCCGGGATGTGCCCAGCGGTCGGCGCCACCGCGACCGCGTGAGTCGCGCCAAACTAGCTGGCCGCTGCGCGCGCGAGCATGCGCGGGCTAGCGCGGCCGCAGAGATGCAGCAGCCAACACCAAGAACTCATCGCACTCGCCGCCGCATGGGTTTATGCAAACTGAGTTGCGGGCAGGTGGGTGGGACGATTGCGCGAGCGGTGGAGTTGACAACTCACTGCGAACAGAAATTATTCTCCTTTCTTAAAAAAAGAAAGCACTCGAACCCCCACCCCCCACCCGGGTTTATCGACCCCCCTTTTCGCATTGCAATTTACATTTGGTCCTGCCCCATCGCCCATCCTAAACACGATCGCAAAACATCCCAGCCCAACCGGTATCGACCGCCCCCGCCATATTCCACACAAATACTATGCGCGCGCACTCGTTCATCAAAAATCATAAGCGTTAAGGAGCCCTTTGTACAAAAAACAAGACGAAGTGCACACGCGCGCGTCGTCGCGCGCGCATGCCAAAATCATTCTAAAACCGTTGGTTTCGGAAAAATTCAAAATCGAGTGTCCGAAAAGCAATACGGATTTGTGATTTAATTCTTCTTATGTATCATATAAATATAAGAGAACTCTAATTCAAAAAAGCGCGCGCTCTGGCGAATTCGTTAGAAAACCACGGCATGTTCAGGAAATGCTACCAAACGAGCTTCGCGCGGCATGTCGAAAGCATTCGAAGGCCCTTGCGCGCGTGCCGTCGCGAGAACCCCTTTTGCAAATAACGGGACGACGTGCATGCGCGCGCGTCGTCGCGCGCGCATGCCGAAATATTTCAAAAACTGGCCGTTTCGTAGCGATTTCAAAACTAAGGGTCTAAAGAAACGAAATCACATGCTTTCCCAACATGAGTTTTCAAACAAAACCGTGCCCTCGCGCCCTTGCGAACTCTGAAGAAGAC
>CAUYUJ010016553.1:122206-129706 GCA_963575745.1 Prorocentrum cordatum | reverse complement strand
TCTGGGAGGTCGAAGAGCACGAAGTGTGTGACTGTTACGAAAAACGAGCCCGGCTCTGTTCCCGGTTCTCCAGAATGTGGCCCGGGAATGGAGTTCTGGGAGGTCGAAGAGCACGAAGTGTGTGACTGTTGGCGAAAAGCGAGCCCGGCTCTGTTCCCGGTTCTCCAGAATGTGGCCCGGGAATGGAGTTCTGGGAGGTCGAAGAGCACGAAGTGTGTGACTGTTGGCGAAAAACGATTCCCGGCTCTCCTCCCCGGCACCCGCCCAGACCCCCCTGAGGAGTCATGATGCTCTCTTTTGACCCCACTAGAAACCTATCAGCAAACGCTGTTAGGTAAAAACGGCCCTGCCGTTTCCGGGGCCCACAAAGCTCCTGGGCCGTCCTGGGGCCCTCGCAGGGAGCCCCCTGGGCCGCTCTAGGGGGCGGGCCACGGGGCCTCCGGGGCCGTCCTTCGTGGAAGGCTCGACGACTGCTGCCGCCCTTCGGCTCGCGCCGGAGAGAGGCCGCGAAATGCTCCAACTCTCCCTGGGGATCTCTGGATTGACCTGGATTTGCCCAGATTTGTCTCGATTTACCTGGATTGACCTCGATTGATCTGCCGATTTGCCCGGACTTATCTCGATTTACCTGGATTGGCCTCGACTTATCTGCCAGTCGCCTGGGGATTCATCTGGCCCGACCCCCACAGGTCGACTGGCGAAAGGTCGACAAGCCCTCGGGGAGTCTTGGAGCGTCAGGGGCTCGAGAAGACGCCAACCCCAGACACGGTGAGAGAACCCGGGAGAACCACGGACTGCTGCCTCCCCAGACGTCCGACGCGCCAGCAGAACTGGGGCGGCTGGCCTCGGGCTGCCGTCGGCCTCGGGGGGCCCTCGCCCGGCCTCGGGGCCCTCCGAGCACGGCTCGGGACGACAACAGGCGACGAGCCCAGGGGGGAAATGAGAAGGAGAAGGCCTTCTCAGAAGGCCGCGGGACTTCTTAGAAGTCCAGGGGGCTTCTGAGACGTTTCCTTGGCCTATTTCGAATACAGAGACAGAACTTCTCAGAAGCCCTCTCAGAAGTCCAGAAACTTCTCAGAAGCCTCGGAAGTCCCGCCCCTTCTCATTTCCCCCCCGCGCCCGCCGCCGAGACAAACCGGCCCCAGGGAAGTGGCCCAGACCTTTGGGGCCCGCGCACCAAAAAAAAAAACGGAGCGACCGGACGTCTGGGTCCCAGTGCCCTCATGGGACAGCTCTTAGGGCGTCCCGAAGGCGTCCTGGGGCGTCCTGGGGCCATCGTGGGCATCCTGGGCCAATCGCTCCGCGATCCGGGACCGTCTTGGAACGTCTTCGAGGCCACGGAAGGCAGATTTGGAAGCTGCAGAGTCTCCTGGGGTGTGCCGGGAAGCCTCGTTCCCCCCCTCCCCCCACCTTAAACGGGATTTTGGACCCTGGGGGATGGGGAAAGGGGGAGACAGCCAATCCGCCGACCCCCGCTTGCCGGGGGTGAGAAGGCGTGTGAGATGATGGGCTGTCCCCCCCAGCTCCCAAGGCGCCCACAAGAATCCCAACGTAGTGCCCAAGAAGCCCACGACGCCTCAACTGTGGACCCCACGCCTCTTCCGGGGGTCGGTGCGGTGACATGGCGTAAGCCTCTTCAACAAAATCGAGCACGGTAAGGCCTCGGGCTTCGCACAAACTGCCCCGCCAGGTAGTCCCGGCTGGCCACAACGGGCCCCCGAGTTGTCCGGGGTGGTCTCAACAGCCTGGCGCCAGGCTCTGCGCTCCAGGGCTACAGTGTTGAGACCGCCCCCGACTACCCGGGGGGCCTGTTAAGGTCAGCTGGGACTACCTGGGGAGGGGGGCCTGCGCGCACTCCGAGGCCTCACCAATCGAACGTGAACGTTTCTGACGTTTTCGAAGCCTCTGGGAGAGTTCTCGTCGCTACGGCTGGATTTCCAGCGACATTCTGGTCGGAATGCACCCTTGGAAGGGATCCCAGGGTCGATTCTAAGGTCCCAAACCATACCCCCTGCGTTCTGAACAAATAACGACGGAACATGTTTGGCAAATGTCTGCCTCTGGTGACCCTCGCTGGGCCCCGGGCCCATGAAGGGATGGCTCAGGATAAAAAGCTGGCCCTCGGGAAGGTGTCAAGAAATCATGGGGTCACGTACTGAAAGAAAAGAGCCGCGCATACACATGTATATATACACACAGGTAAATGTGGGTGATGAATTGTATGTAGATACACATACATGTATACATACATACATACATACATACATCATACATACATACATACATACATACATACATACATACATACATACATACATACATACTGTATATACAAGCTATACATACATACACACACTTACATCCATGCATACAGGCAGGCAGATAGGCATACAAAAAAAACGTACATACATGCGTTACAAACAGATATTGCACACATACGTGCATACATACACCAGCACACGCACACACATACATACTTATTCATATACATACCTAAACGCTGCATGCAGACATGCAACAAATACATGCATGTATGCATACATTACGTACATGCAGTGCATACATGCATACATATATGCCTGCATACGTTGCACACATACATACATGCATGCATACGAAAATACATGCATACATTCCGTCCATGCAATGCATGCGTACGTACATACATGAATCTGTACATACATGCACGCAGGCATACATACATACGCACAGACACAAATGCAGACATACATGCACGCACGCATACATACATTGCACACATACAAACAAACATGCAGACATACATGCATACATGCATCCACTACATACATATACTGCCTACACAAATACATGCATTATACACGTATACATACGTATATACGTACATAAATACATTGCACGCATGCACTGCGCGCATACATACACAAATACACACACATACATGCATGTATACATCCATTGCATACATACATACATACATACACACATACATGAGTATGTGCAGTCATGCATACATTATGTACATAAGTTGCACTCATACATACAGACATACACGCATACACACATACAAACATACGAAACTTACAAACATACATTGCATGCACGCATACATACATGCATCTGTGCATACATGCATACACTATATATACACACCGCATCCATACTTACATGCATACGTATATGCATTACTACATGCAAACATACACCCATACATACAAGCATACACACATGCACACATACATGCATACATATATTACGCATGTGCATGCAAACATACATTCATACATACATATATACGTACACACACGTACATGCATACACCATATTCATACATTGCACACCTACAAACATACATGAAGACATGCATGCATACATACAAACACACATGCACACATAAATACATACAACGCATACATACATTGCACACATACATACATACAAACTTACATGTGCGCATACATTACACGCATAGGTTGCACACGGCACACATACATCCATACATACAGACATACACACTTACATGCATACATACCCACAGCAGTACGTACACACATACAACAAATACATACATACACGCATGCATTCTTACTACCATACACACATACATACATGCACGCAAGCATGCTACAGGCATATTAAAAGCATACATTTTACACAGATATGCATGCTTATATACATGCATACATCCATACTTACACAAAGGCACACATGCATAATTCTTCATATGTGATCTGCACACATACACTGCATACATACATGCACACACGCAAACATACATACATCCATGCACAAGACGCATACAAACATACACACACAAACATGATACAGATCTGCAACTGTTATACACGTACACATATGCATGCAATCATACGTATATGCACACAAACATAAATGCATATAGTACATCAATACATACATTCATTACATATGCACCGTGCATACACATGCATGCGTAAATACAGTACGCGTACAGTTGCATGCAGGCATACATACACACTACACACAGAAGTGCACGCAGGCACATTTACATACATGCATGCACACGTTGCATACATACCTGCTGACATACCAGGAGACATACATACGTACGTGCATGCATTACATAAATAGATTGCAAACAAACATACATGCGTATATCCATACATACAACCAGAGCTGCATCCACACATACATATATGCATACGTACATCATTACATACCTACATACACGCACACATACATTACATACATGCAATGGATGGATACATGCATACGTTATAGAAAGATACCTTACAGACATATATGCATGTACACACACATGACACATATTACATACATACATACGCTACATGCACCCATACATACATACGTTACCGCAACCGTGTGAAAAAAACATACATAAATGCATGTATACATACATACATTGATGGCATGTATAATAAAAGTAGGCATGCATACATATACACATACACATTAAACAAAACATGCAAACAAGCATACAGCGCATACATACATGCCTACCTACATACATACATTCATAAAGACACACATGCATGCATCCATACATTACATTTATGCGCTGCAAACATACATACACAAACCCATGCATACATTACATAGATACGTTGCACACCATAGATATACATACATGCGTGCTGTATTATATATATACATATATATATATACATACATACACGCAGACACACATGTATGCACGCATACAGTTCACACATACCACACATACATACATATATGTATGCATACATGCATGCATGCATCACATACACATATTTCGAAAAAAAACATACATACATGCATACATCACATTACATACATGCAGACACATACATACATACATACAGACAGACAGAGGGACAGACAGACAGACACACATACATACATGACAAACATACATACATGCATGCATACATGCATGTATGCACGCATACGTGCATGCATACATACATAAACCCATACACGGCATACAGAAATTGCAAGCGTACATGGATGCAAACATGCAAGAGAAGCACTTAGATCATACAATAACACCATATTCTCCCAGCTACAGACATAAAAATGTATACATGCATACATACATACATACAAACAAACAAAAACATGCATATATACATACCTGCATACATTACATACATACATATCATACATGCATACACACATGGAATAAGTTGGAGATTGGGGGAAGGGAGGGACAGGGAACTTGCCAATCACCGCATGCCTCCACAGTCCAGCCGCCGAGCGCACGCAACCCCCCAATGCCAGCCACGCTCAACACAAAACCTTTGGATTCGGGTCGCGAAGCAAATTCATGCGTCACGGGATCGATGCCAGAACGGCCTCAGGATGAGGGAGGAGGAAGGGGAGGAGGAAGGGGAGGAGGAGGAGGAGGAGGAGGAGGAGGAGGAGGAGGAGGGGGAGGAGGGGAGGGAAACTGGGCAGCGCGGATGCCAGCTTCGGCTGTCACGCGCAGCACCTGCTGAAGAAGCCTGAGGCGGGCCAGAGGCGAGGGCGAGGGCGGGGCGAAAGCGAGGGCAGCGGTTCGCAGACGCGCACGGCAGCGCAGCGCACGGCCTCCAAGACAGACCAGGCCGACGACGACGACGACGACGACGACGACGGGCTCATCCCGGAGTCCATCCTGACCCGTTTGCCGAGGCGGATCCAGTCCTATCGACGAGAAGCCTCCAGGAGGCCGAGAGAGGAGGTGTAAAAAAAGCCATGGAAGGCCGCCGTTGTCTTGGCTGGCCATCCACCGGCTGAGAGCCCCATGTCGCCAGAGGTCTGGATCGGCCACGGATGTGAGGGGCAACGATAGGGGGGGACTGGCATAGGGGGGATGCATCGACCTGGAATCGGCGATACATCGCCGATAGATCGGCGATAGGCCTCCGATAGTGAATCCGCACCTTCCTGGGCAGGTTGGGGCTTATCGGCCCCTATCGGCGATCAATGGGCGATCGGGGGTCGATGCATCTCCCCCTATGCCTATCCCCCCCGATCGCTGCCCCTGAGGATGGGACGCAGAAGGACATACTAGTGCTATGTGTCCGCCTTGGAGGCGTGCGCCAGAACCGGACACACGATACAAACATTTTGTATCAGGAGGGGAAAAAACACACAGACACAATTAATCGTCCACTCCCAAGAAAATATAGGAAAATATGGGAAGTAGGGGGGAAGACAAAAACCCAGAAAATATTGGAAAATATAGGGAATCCTTTTATTTGTGTGTATTTATTTGTGTGTCCCAGGGCCCCTTCATTGTAGCAGATCGTCTCCCGGGCGGGTATGGCCAGACAAGGCGCCCGCCACGGAGCCCACACTGCGAGACTTCCTGAGCACGCGCGCGTCTGCCCTGGGGGGGTATGCAGGAGCAGCGGAGAGGAGTGGAGCAGGGCACGAGCAGGAGGGGAGGGGAGGGGGATCTGGCACGAGGTCTGAGGTGGGGGCACCCCTCCTCCCCTCCTCATCCCCTCCTCCGTCCAGCCCTCCATCTCAGAAGGGGAGGGAGAGGGGAGGGGAACGACGCACACACAGTTTTGGTACGCTGGGGTTACGCCGAACGGAGCCGATGGGCGCCGCGGTCCTTCAAGAATTCCGCCACCCCCTGGCTGCTGCTGAGGCGGTTGTGGTGCAGCTTGAGCCTCCGCGCGGCGACGCCTGCCTCCAGCATCGCCTCCAGCAGCACCTGCGGGCAGAGCTCGGGAACACCGTGCTCGGCGGGGATCGAGGGACCAATGGTCGAACAGCAGGGCTTGGGGCGGTGATTCTTCGTTAACGAAGGCAGCATGAAGATGCGTCTGGGTGAATGAAAACATTGGGGAATCTCTGAAAGCCGGCGGGTCTGGAGGGTGTCTCGGGCCCCGCGGCCGCTCCGGAGCGCTCCAGGACGCTATGGCAGCGTTCTGGGACGCTCTGGAACGATCGACCCTCATCATAGGCCCTCCTGGCGTTTGAGCCTGCCGAGAAATCTGGAGGCCTCCGTGGGCCACCAGAGGCCTCCCAGGGCCCTGGAGACCCAGTCAGGGGCCCCGTCGTGCGGCATCCCTTTCGACACATCTCCGATTCCCAGCCAAAGGAAGCATCGTGGAATGCCTTGCTGGAGCGGCCCTCTGGAAGTGGCGGTGTCGCTTCTCCTTCCTCCGACTTTCCTCTGCCTCTCCCCCCCCTTTTGGCGCGTGCTCTTTGAGCGATCTGTCGCGCGGTGGCAGCCGGGTGGGTCTTCCCGACTTGCGCGCTGGATTCTGACACCGCTTGGATCCGTCAACATTGAATGACTGCGGCTTTCCGATAGCCCCAATCCTTCGATATCGGCAGCTTTTGGGCCGCCGGCGGAGTGTTCAACCTTGAACGCACGCGCCCGGGTCGCTGCCGCGTCGACACGACGCGAAGCTGCCGCAATGACGTCAGGTGGCGGGATCCCTGACCCCCGACGTAGCGATAGGTGACACAACTTCACTCCCCCGAGCTTTGCATGGACTCGTTCAACCTTCCCAGGGATACAAACTCGCATCCTCAGTCGTT
>CAUYUJ010016553.1:102206-117206 GCA_963575745.1 Prorocentrum cordatum | reverse complement strand
GCCCCGACCCCACCGTCTACAGGGACTCGTTTAGTTGACGACATGTTGTGTGCTGAAGAGACGGCTGCTCGTTTAGATGTGATTGAGGACGAGCGTGAGCAGATGTTGTTTGAGAGGTGGCTACGAGAGCAGCATCAGTTGGAGGCCTTCAAGGCAGCGAATACCGAGGCCACGCAGCCTGTGCGGCAAAAATCCTTTGAAAGCACACCGCCTCCTCGGCGTGATCCCCTCGGCCGTGCTGGAGATGACGTGGGTGGTTTTCTTGGGCTTGTTCCAGATGAGGTTGGCTTGTGTTCAGGATCGTCGAGTGGCTTACCGTTGTCACAGGTCGTTTTTCAAGGCGACAGTGCTGCTGGAAATACTCGAGATCCTCCTCGGCCACGTACAACTATGGATTCCGCGTCGGATGTGGACGCAGAGCAATTGATGGCGGCAGCGGCGGCGTTTGATGCAGAAGAGTTTCATGAGTACGAGGTGATGCAAAAGGAAGTGATGGCGTTGGAAGTAGAGGAACACTATCGCTTTGAGCAAGAGGAAGATGCTAGGGCGTATCGCTTGGCACTTACAGCGTACGAGGAGCACTGTGAGAAGATACAAGCTGAATACGAAGTGGAGCAGGCGATTACGGAGACTCAAGCAGCTGGAGGGGCGCCTCAGGCGGAAGAGGTCCAGGTGGTTCAAGATCAAGATGAAGAGGTAAGTAGTAAGGGACGGGAGCTGGACCTTGAGGCGGATGGCCTGGAGGAGGTCCGTGGAGCTATGACTGGTGCTTCCTCATCTGGGGTGGAGGATACTGATCGTTCCCTGCAGTCCAAGAGGCCGGCCTTGAAGTACGGCAGATCCTTCCTGTACCCAGCCGCCAGACCCTTGGACAACAATGACCGAACTCGACGGCATGGAACCAGAGGCGAATTTCCTACTGCTGTAGATCACAGTTCTCAAGCGCAGGTTGCACGGGATGATGACGATGACGACGAGTTGTTGGTGCCTCGGGCAGGCGGATCGGCTGCCTCATCAACAGCAGGCCCCTGACTTCAGGGGAAGGCCCACCTCCGGCAGGGGGGGGGGTGGGCCCAGGAGTGCATGATCACCCCCATATGCATCTTGTACCTTCTCGTGCTGTTCGAGATCGTGCCCCTGCTGACCTTCGAGAATCACCCGCGTCTGAGTACGAGGCGCGTTGGATCGGTTCTCAGCGGCAGGCTGTACATCCTCTTTGTGGTACTCCAGGCGGTACCCAGGCGTCATCTGATGCTCAGAGTTTTCGACCTCGGTGTTCAGGAAGGCCAATCACGTCGTCCCTTCCAGTCGCCTCACCTGCCGAAACGGTCGGGTCCAGCGTTGTTTCACCTGTAATTAACCATGGGATTCATCAGGCTACTGATTCGGTCCGTGACGATATAAGTGATTCGATCCATCGCGTATGCAGTTTGGACGTTCCTGTCCCTCTCAGCGTGGAGTACGACAGGCTTAAGTGGAGCATTCGTTTGCAGAGAAACGTGGCCAGCCTACAGATGCACCAGCACACGCAGCTAGCGCTGACTTTCGCCACGGATCTGGAGCGGCCTGCTACGGACGTCTTTATTTTCTCTGACGGATCATACCACAAGGACGACCCTACAAAGTCAGCTTGGGCTTGTACTGTGGTGTTATCTGACGGGGACAGGTTCAAGTTCGCTGGTTTCTTCAGCGCGTTTGTGACGGACAGCATCTCGTACGAGCTGACCGATCGGGATTTCAATTCGGTTACTACTGAGACTGCAGGCTTATTGTGGGCAATTCTCTATGCCATGCAGCTCGATGCGAGCCTCCAGGTTGAGATCGTCTGCGATTGCATTCCTGCTCTGGCACGCACTTCGTCTGGGGCCCAGCAGGAGGAGCCCTTTGCGACCCTTGCTGCTCACGCCCTGGATGCGCTTCGTCTGACCCACAGGGTGACCCTCTCCCACACTTCTGGCCATGCAGGGCACCCGTGGAACGAAATGTCGGACGCAATTGCTAAGCACGCACGAGTTGAGCCGCCACAGCGACTCCCAGATGAGATTCTTCCTCTCTTGCGCCCTCACGCTCAATGGAGCTGGGCGCCCCTGCTGGATCAACGTCACGAGGATTTGGCAGCCTATCCGAAGATCGACTGTCATGGCTTCAGTTATCATCCGTGCCGCCAGCAGGTCATTACTCTTCCCGATACACCGCTTCCCAGGGCAGGGAAGGCTACGGCATACCAATTGGACATGATAGTGGCGACCTATAATGCGCAGCGTGCTGGACAAGGAGATGCTACAGAGGCGCCTGGTCGTCCACTCAGAGGGCAACTGATTCGACTGCAGCTTCAAGAGGCAGGGGTTATTTTGGCAGGTCTTCAAGAGGCTCCAGCTCCTGCCGAGCCCGCAGTTCGAGATGGTTATCTTGTTCTGAGCTCAGGTAATACTGAGGTTTTGGGCTGTACTCTGCTTATTAACATGGATCGTAAATATGGAGTAGGCCCCAAAGGTGACAAGTTTTTCAAGAAGTCCGATGCTAGAGTAGTTCATTCAGATCCCAGGCTACTAGTGGTACGGTTGACCACTTTCGGACTTGACGAATACGTATACGTAGTTCATGCGCCACATGACGGACATGAACGATTATCATACACGCAGTGGTGGCAGAGTTTGGAGGAGCAATTCGTGAAGTGGCCGCCTAGTCTTGTCCTCGGAGATACGAATGCTAAGGTTGGTAAATTTTCGATGATAGGTCGACCACCTTATGCTGAATATGTTGGCCACTTTCATCCTGACTACTGCACACCGGTGATAGATGACGGACCAGGTGCTGTGCTTAGAGAGATTGTCGGTAAGCATCGTCTCTTTCTGACTAGCACTTTCTTTGAGCATGAAGGAGGCCACACGCATTGCTCGATCGCCAAAACGTTGGGGAGGATAGACCACATTATTACAGACTCGGTTTTCCATGGCGCGACGAAGAGGTGTTGGGTTGACTATCAGTTTGACTCGTATTGCGAGGCGGAGGACCACTATCCTGTGCTAGCTCACATGGGATTTATAAGCCAGAAGATTCCGCCACGAACGAAAAGGACACCTCCGCTGGACAATGCTAAGTTGAAAGACCCTGAGTGCTGCGCCAGATTCCAGGCTATTGTTGCTGCGGCTGAACTACCAGAGTGGGAGCTTGATGTTAATGATCATGTGTCCGCTACCAACACCCTTGTCACTAAGGCCACGCAGGCGTGCTTCGGGCAGACTCGTCTATCATCCATCAAAGGGTATGTGCAGGAGAAGACGATGGGTTTGGTTCGACTTCGGCGGTATGTTACTCGGGCTCGAAGGAGGCTTCCTCATCACACGCATCAGGATCCCCCATGGGCGGATCTCTTGAATCATTTAGACGACCCGCTGTTTCATCCAGGTCGACACCTGACTTGGCATGATGATGTTGTACGACTCCGCAGTGACTGTGCTCGTAAAAAACGGGACATCTATTACGACGACGAGGCTTTTCACGCAGATCTTGGTACATTCTTAAAAGCCACGCTCAAGTTGGTTCGTCGGCAGGTGAACTCCGATCGTACTGAGTACCTGGAAGGCATTGCTCGGCAGATGGACGAGTTCGCCGCCAGCGGGGATACGCATAACGAGTGGCGGTTGATGAAAGTGTTGCTCCGATATGGAGGTAGAGCTGGGAGGTCAGGGCGCTACCCTATGCTTCAAGGACGCGGTGGTGCTTTAGCTACGTCGACGGAGGAAGCAGACAAGATAGTACTGGACCACTTCGCTGCCATCGAGGACGCTGTTGTCATGGATGCATCGCAACTGGCACAAGGGTACAATGCTCGCCTCCATCATTCCCCTGAGGAGGTAGACTTGGATTCCCAGTTGGTCATTTCGCGAGCCCAGGTTGCTAGCCTTTTCTCGCAGGTGAAGCGGCGGAAGGCTGCTGGCCGAGACGGTGTACGAGGCGACATACTCCGTTGTTTTCCTGCTGAACTGGCTCGGTTGTATCACCCTGTTTTTCTCAAAGCAAGTGTCTACCAGCAGGAGCCTTTGTGCTGGAAACACGGGACGGTCTACCCTCTTTTTAAAGGATCGGGCAACTTCGCGTCACTCGAGTTCTATCGCAGTATTCTTCTCAACAGCACAGTCAGCAAATGCTGGCATCGGTTTTTGAGGTCACAGGTCAGTGTGTATATGGATACCTTGCTTCGCGAGACTCAGTGTGGAGGAAGGCCTAGGCGGGGCCCTTCTGTCCTGGTGCAGACGGCTTCGACCTTCTTGAAGGCAGCGCGGCAGCAGGGCTGTGGAGCGGTGCTATACTTTGTGGATCTGACGGCTGCGTTCTATTCGGTTGTCCGCAGCTTGGTACTTCCGCTGGGGGACGACGTGGACGGGGACATCGATTTCGTTGAGCACAATCACGAGCTTCCTATCAGCATGGCCCCGCTCTTCTCCTTCATACTGCACCAACCTGGTGCTTTGGAAGGTTTAGGGGCTTCTCCGCACATGCTCGCGCTGTTGGTAGAAGGCCACCGTGACACACACTTTGGCACGGACAGCTTGCAGTTAGTGGCGAGATCTCGGCGTGGTTCTCGACCAGGATCGTCACTGGCCGACGCGATTTTCAATGCTGCTTTCTGTCGCCCTCTCAAGGTAGTCGATCAGGCGCTTAGACGACTTGGGGCCTCACTGAAGTTGCGACCCTTGGGCATAGAGCCAGTGCTTTCGAGACAAGTTGAAGCAGATGACCTTGTTGATATTTCCTTTGTAGATGATGCGTTATACTTGCAAGCGCCACCTCCTTCGATCAACCCGTTGGACCTGGCGGGCGACATGGTTGATTGTGTTCACGAAGCAATGCTTACGCACGGCTTCACAGTCAATTACAAGCGCGCGAAGTCGGCATTATTTATCATTCCTGGACCACAACATGATACTGATTTGCGACAGAAGTTGGAAGCCAGTGACAATTTATCGATTATATCGCCACGCTTTGGTCTCAAAGTCTCGGTGGTACGCAACTACAAGTACTTGGGCACTATGCTCGACCACCGGGGTCTTCTTGGGCCGCGTGCCGCACATTCTATCAGCAAGCAAGTTTCTGCTCTCGGACCTATCCGCCGAATGTGCTCGAGGTTCAGCCACATGTCACTGCCCGCCAAGACGAACCTCGTTGATACGATGGCCAACGTCCACCTGATGTACTTAGTGGAGGTTTGGGAACATGTTCCAAGTACGCTGTTGCACAAGTTGGATGGACACCGATTGCAAGCATATCGGGCTGTCCAGGGCCGACTACACAGCGGTCACTCCAAGCGTTTCACCGACGATGAGGTACTTTCGGCAGCCAGAAGGGTAAGGTTCGAGCATCTTATGCGGAAGAAGCGGTTGGTTTACTTCGGATCACTGCTACCTCAGGCTCCCCAGGCCTTGTGGTGTCTACTTGATCAAGTTGCTTCGCTGGCTGGTTCCTGGCTCTCATTAGTTACGTCTGATCTAGAATGGTTGGCGAGTTTCGACAAGGAAGGTTCAAGACACGATTGGTCGCTTCCGCGTTGGTTCCAGTTTGCATCGTCGCATCCGAAGGATTTTCGTAATGCAGTCAAGCGTGCGTGGAGACTCTTCGAATCGTCGGAGCTGGAGCGGCTGCAGGTATGCTGTTGGGTCCGACTACTGAGTGGAGCTCGTGTTGGCATCGACGCCCAGGTCTCTCACGAGGACAAGTTTGTGTGCTACGAGTGTGGTTGGTGTACAATATCGAAGGGTGCTTGGAGGAAACATCAGTTAGATCACCAGCCGATAGACCTTGCGCAACGAGTGGCTCGTGGAACGCAGTGCGGTGCCTGCGGTACACGATTCGGGGACCGCTCGAATCTCCTACGCCATCTACGTCGAACAGGTAATCGCTGTGTTCGTTGGCTCGAGTTGAACGGAGACATGTTGATGCCCGCTGAAGCAGAACAGTTGCGACAAGAGGATTTAGTTCGAGAACGAGATTTGGTACACCGCGGTTATAATTATCGACGAGTCTTCAAGCATGCGGTGAGGACTGTACATGGTGGAGGTCGAGGAGATCCGTATTACCCAGTCTCACCGCCAGCAGTGAGGATTGAGGTTCGGCCCCCAGTCCCACCTCTGAGGCGATTGAGAGTCGCGTGCTGTTACCCGATGAAGTTCTACTATCTTGGTGGTTGGGATGTGACGGCAAGTGACGTATGCACTTGGTTACAGCAGCTCTTGGGTCAGTCGGTACAAGTGGTGCGTATTCCTTTATTTGGCGACGATGGCGAACGCACTCTCCTGGCTCAGAAGTCAATAGATGTGATTGTGGACGATATGTGTCAGGGCAGGGTCCTGGCAATCGTACTGGCTCCGTTGTTGGCATCATGGACTCAGTTTGATGGGCAGCCTGGTGTTTCACGCCCCCGAAGATCTGTTGACCATCCCTGGGGCCTACCCCAGCTTGGTGAAGACGCACGTCGGACAGTTTTAATCGAGAACAACTACTTGCGATCAAGTTGGAGGTTGCTTGAGGCTGCATCGTTCACAGGGGTGCCAGCGGCTTTTATTTCCCCCTCTGGTTTGCTGTCTAATATTATGGGTGCCGTAGACTTGATTGCCTCTTCGATTGGGAAGTATTTGGAAGAATGTCGTATTGATTTGTGCATGATGGGCTCCTCTACACCTGGTGCAGTCACGCTGATTACTGCGCACATGTACTTGGAGCTGGAGCTGAGTGGTCATTATTCCAGATATCGTTGCGATCATCATGCTCATGCAGCTGTTTCTGAGGACGGCACTGGTGAATGGCCAGTAGGTCTCTCGCGCGTGCTTGCTCGGGCGCTGGCGCACGCTAGCATCCCTGTGCTGGCTGCTTCAGCGGCCTGTCGGACAGCGGCGACTTGAGTTCTTACCCCCTCTTGATGGCGATGGTGGCGATCGATTCGGTGTCTTGTCCCCTCGTCCAATCCTCTGGCGGTCAAATGCTTGGTGCACGAGGCGGTGGGTGGTGAGCCCCACAGCCGCCCTCCCTCGTCTCAGCCCTCCGACCAGGAGCGCTACGTTCTCGTTCTTGGAAGGTCGGCTACCCGAGCAGGGATGACAGTCCATGACTTGCTCGACTGGCACTGTTTCTGCTGAGAGCTCGGTGACCTCATTTCAAGGTCTTTTTCGCTGAGTTTCGAGGCGCCTGGAAGGAGGTGTGGAGGTTCTTCGTGGACTGGAGGCTGGTGGAGGTGGAGAAATCGTATCGGCACCCCCTTGGCGGCCCCTCGCGTACGAAGGTCTTACTCGTGTTCTGCGCTACCAAGGAGTAGGTGGACTATCGAGGGGCCGACCAAGGGGGGGCCGTGTGGCCTCTGCAGGGGACGGGGAGGGCACGGGCGGCGCAAGTGGTAAGGCGGGCGAAACAAACCGTCGAGCGCCACCCCAAGCCTCCCCGTCCCCCAATTCGTGTTGATCTCACTCGTCGTCCTGGCGGCGTGCCACCAGGGGCGAGCCTTGTCCTCTCCCTCTTCACAGCATTGTTCTTCCTCACCTTGCTCTTCCTCTCTCGCGCGCAGCCCGTTTGAGAGATGCATTCTGGAGCTGGCGAAGGTCTTGGTTTGTTGTTGATGTTACCGTCCGTTGTGCGTACCCGCCAGCTCCAGGTTGCGACTGCCTTGCCAGGAGGGTGTCCTCCATACTGTGCATGTGCATGGCTTGCCATCGAGTGCTTGGCTTGGCTGCCTCCCGTATGTTCGGGGAGGGGGCGCCAGGCCAGGCGCTCACTGACGCTACAGGCGGAGGACCGCCTAGGAGCTCGGCTAAGAAAAAGGAGGGAGGAGGGCGGCCCCCCCAGGCCGTGCAGGTCTTGCGGCGGCGTGCAACGGCACGCAGGCTGCGGCGCAGTGCAACCATCAGGCTGGGCACGTCCGCCTACAGGCGGATCCTGGAGGAAAGAAACCAAAAAGATAGCCTCTCTTTCACACACAAACCAAAAATCAAGCATCGCCAAAAAAGCACGACACGTCGTCACCAGACTAGTTGATACGTTTCTTGCATCTTCCTCCTGCAGAGGGACATGGTGAGCGTTCTTTGATCTGGCGTTTCGACATTGGGCGGAAGGGGGGGGATGGGGGAGGGGCCTGGCGCTGGACCTCTGCTTAGTGCGACTGTTTGCAGCAGTGCGCCCAGGCTCCGCCTGCTCGAAACAGGCGCCAAAAAACAGCAAGGGTCCACTCCAGGAGGGGGGGGAGGAGGGTGCGAGAGCCCGCGCCGATCGGCAGAACAATGAGTGAAAAAACGATCACATGCCCGATTGGATGCAACAAGGGGGGTGCGTGCAGCAGCGTCAGACTCGAAGCTTCCGAGTTCTGGAAGTCTAGGCTGCGACCCCTCTCCCCCAAAAAAAGCCGACGGGAGGTGGTGGGTGCTCCCTCCCAAGAGCTGTTTGTTCACCCCGCGGCCACAGAGCTCCCCTGTCCCTTCCCCCGGGGCAGTGCTGCGCCAAAGGGGCCCCCAGAGGCTGGAGCGGGCGAAAAACGCCGCGAGCAAAAAAACTAATATAACATCGCCGTTACGACAGCTCTTTGAACTTCTGACACTCCGTCCGATTGCACACAGCGCCCGCAAACACGAGCTCCTCCCCAACAGCTGGCCCGAGGAGGGCGTGGGCGCTCCAGAAGCGTTGAGCCCCCCTAGCCCCCCTTGCAGCCTATGTAGCAAGATCGCACGGTCTGGGCGGGATCCAGCTCGACTGAAGTACTTGGCAAAAACCCCATCGACAAAAAAATTGGGTGCCCAGAAATCCTGAGCGGGATCAAATCCTGCAGTTTGATTGCGTGGGGTCACCTTGGGCGCATCTCTTGTGCATTTCCAGCGATAATTTTGCTCAGGCCAAGAAATGGGAGGTATGGCGACCCCAATTCCCGACTCTGTCGGACTTTCCGGTTGGGCCAAAACTGTTGGGCCAAACTCGGGGATATGGGGGTCGCACATCATCGATACAGGGTGGGGGGCGCACATCCCCGCGCCACATCGGCGATACATCGGCGGTACATCGGCGATGCATCGCCGATGCATCGGCGATGCACCAACGATGCATCGTCGACATCGGCGGTGCATCGGCGACGTCGGCGTGAAGTAAATCGGACTCCGCATCGAGCCGCATCGGCGATGCATCGGCGATGCGGCGCATCCTCCGACCCCATCTACTCCGACCCCATCTGGGAGGCCTAGAACACCGGAGCTGTATCCCCAAGTCTCCCTTCTTGTCTGAGCGGCCAGTTTTTCGCGGGGAGCTCGGGGAGGGGAGGGGGGGGCCTCCAAGAGCGGGGCGTCCAAAAGCGGGGGAGGGGGGGGGGGGGCGGCACATCATAGCCCGAGGCATGTGCAGACGACCGGGGGACCAGGGGTGGTGTTGAAATGAGACGAGGAGGCCACGAGATCTGGGGCGATGGCATGGCCCCCGCCACGAAGGATGACTGGGGGGCGAGAAACCGACTGCGACCTCCCGCCACCCGGTGGTGGTGCCGCTCCCTCCCCTGAGCAGAGGCGGGGCGGCGACGTGCACGAGCCCGGCCCGCCCGGCGGCCGTGGGCCGGAGCGGCGGAGCCTTGATGCCCGCGTTGGTGAGCCGGTTCTCGGCAAAATCCACCTGGGCGGCGACGGGGCGGCGAGTCCCCGCCGCGACGGCGCCAGCTCGATGATCCTCAGAACGTGCGCTGGCGCCAACGTGTCTTCCCTTCGAGGCCCTCCAATAGCCGACGCAGGCGATGTAATAATCATGTAATCTGCTGGTGGGGCTGAGCAGGACAGACACACATTGGGCTGACACACGTCCTGAGGATCATCGATCGGCGACCAAAAAGGCGCGACCAGCGCGGGCCCCTGAGCTCTCGCCTGGACACCCCTGGGCTCGGGGTTTCGCCGTGGGTCGTGTTGCTGGGTGTCCCCCGAGCTCCCTTGGGCGGACCTCCAGAGGCCCAGAGAGAACCGGAAGCAGAACACCTTCGCGGCTGCCGTGTTTTTTGCTTCGCGGCCCCCCTGGAGGTGCACAGAGGCTCCGCCAGGCCCATCCCGACGTGTTCTCCCATCACTGCAGGCAGTCCCCCAGTCTTGCTTGCTCTGTTGCCAGCCTGAGCCTACAGCCCTCCTCGGAATCAAACGCAGGTTTTTAATGTCGATCGATGCGCGAAACGTGGCCCGCGGGGTCTGATCTTTGTGTTTACAGTCGCCAGTTTCAAGTTGAATATCGAAAGTTTTAGGTCCTGGGGCGCCGCCACGTCGCGGGAAAAACTTGCGCTTGATTTCGAGGAAGGGTTCATGCCAGGGAGGCTGCCTGCCAGACCAGCGCCTTCGGCAGCTGCGCTGCTGGCTCCTCACGGCAGAGTCGTCGTCCTGGCGATCGACTGCGTAGACACTGCGCGGTGGCTCGCGCGGGCCGCCCGCGCGGAGCAGCGCGCAGGATAGGAGGGGGCGGCCCGCGCGCGAGTGCCCGCGCGGCCGCCCAGTGCTGCTGCCTGGGCGACGAGCCGAGACGGGCCCTGCACGCGAGGACGCACGAGGCGACCCCGCGCGGCGGCTCACGGCAGGCCACCCGCGCGGCACCGCGAGCGGGGGAGGGAGGGGCGGGCTGCGCGGCCTTGCACGGGCGGGCCGGCGTGCGCGCGAGTGCCCACGCGGCCGACCAGCGTGTTTTCTGCTGCTCCGCCGCCCGCCCGAGCGACGAGCCGACACGGGCCCCCTGCGCGGGAGGGCAGGCGAGGCGGCCTCGCGCCGCGGCTCGCGCGGGCCGCCCGCGCGAGCCGCGCCGCGCGGCAGGGGCGGCGCGGCGGCCTGCGAGCGGCGCTGCGCCCGGGCGGCCCCGAGCCGCTGCCGCCGCTCGCACGCGGCGACCACGCGGACGGGGCCTCGCACGCGGCGGGCCCGCGCCGGGACGGCTGCGGCGCCGAGCTCTCTCGCACCGCGCGGACCGCGCGGCCTCGAACGATCGGGGACGCGCGAGGGCGCAGGTCGCTCACCGTCGGCCCAAACGCGGCCACCGGCTGCGGTCGGCCTCGAGCACCCCCGCTGGGGTCGGCGCCGCGTCGGCACGGCACGAGCCTACCGTTGGGTCGGGCATGTCCTTCTACAGGCAGGGTTTGGCCGAGAATTCAAACATCGGCGGTGGAGAAACCTCCCTTTAGCAAACCTCCCTTCAGTGGAAACGGCCCACGACCGAGACCGACGGACCTGGACCCACAAAAATGACGGCCGCGACGCCCTCTCGCGAACCGAAAACGGCCAATTCGCTAATCGACGTGTCAGGTAGGAGGTCTATCAACCTCCGAAAAAAAGTTGCTTATACAACAAAAAAATCAAAGAATCGTCCCAATAGTATTTTTCTTAATACTTTTGCGTGTTCCTCCTGCAAAGGGACACGCCCCGACTTGAGTCCACCGTGCGAGAGCACGGCGACCTCGCGCGGTGGCCCCGCGCAATGGCGCGAGGGCGGCCGCCGCCCGCGCGACCCGCGCGCGCGGGCGGGAGAGGGCGCTCTCGCGTGCGGCCCTGCACTGGCAGACTGCGCACCCGCGCCCGCGCAGTCGACACGCTTCAACGCCATCTTTTTTGATTCGCGGCCCGCAAGGAAAAGTCCAGAGGGCGGTAAGAAAGAAAAGAATAGAAGCTTCAACGCCATCCACGCTACTACTAATTGTAAGTCGGGCGTGTCCCTCTACAGGGGAACCTTCAAAAATGGTCAAACAATAGTCTGGGGCGGACTTTCTGAATTTCTAATCAAAAAAAATCTGGGGCTTTTGGGGCAGCATTTTTGGCGTACTTTCATTTGTCGTCCAAAATCCGCCTGTACGGGGACATGCCCGACCTAATACTACTTGTCTTCTTCCCCTTCTTCGTCGGAGGCCGCCGACACCCAACAGTGAAGGGGCCCTGAGACACACAAATAAATACACACAAATAAAAAGATTCCCCATATTTTCCGGTTTTTGTCTTCCCCCCCACTGCCCATATTTTCCCATATTTTCTGGGAGTCGACGATTAATTGTGTCTGTGTTTTTTCCCCTCCCTAAACAGCTCCGAAGGTCACGGCCGCCGAGCGCCGACTTGGCGGGCCAGGGCCAGGGCTGGACCAGGGGCGCAAGCGCCGATCCCGCGGCCCACCCCGGATGCCTTCAGTTTTCCAGCACGAGGTCCTGGGATCTCTCGAAAGCTTCCCGGGGGCAAGAGTTCCGTTCTGGATCGTGCCCTGGCGGTCCCAGAGCACCTCCGACCTGACCTGCTTCAAGAGGTTGGAGGTCTGAACCCTGAGACCCAGGCGTCGCAATCTTGTCGCACTGGGCGTTCCCGCCGTGTCTGTGCACCCTGGGGGCCCTCCTGGCAGATCGGCATTGCCCGAGGAAAGAATGGGGTCGAGGGCTCTGGCCCTGACCTTTCCGATGTGGTGGCGACGTCACCTTTCCTGATTCGCGACGTCGGATTTCTGGAAACCCGAAGGTTCCCTTCTGAGCCCATTCGGCGTCTGAGCCCGCTCGGCCACCGAACGGGCCCACGATCAAGCCCACTCGGCGGCCCGAACGGACTCAGACGCCCAATGGGCACAGAGCTCGTTCGACCGACAAAACGCAGGAGCAAAGCACAAGGGCTCGGGTGAACAAGATCATGGTCGGAAGAGCACTCTGCAGAAGCTCTGCGGGGTCTCCGCGGGGCCATGAATTCAGAAGACAAGGCGGAGAAATACAGAATGCAGGAGCAAAACACAAGGGCTCGGGTGAACAAGGTCATGGTCGGGAGAGCACTCTGCAGGAGCTCCGCGGGGTCTCCGCGGGGCCTCTTGCGGGGACTCTCGGGCTGGCCTGGTACAGCTCCTGCGGGAAGCTGGCGGGGGCGGGGGGGGGGGGGGGAAAGCCCTGATTTATGTTGTTCCCATCCTGCTTAAGGACCGTATCCCAGAAATCATTTCGAGCACCCAGAAAAGTGTCAAAAGAGTGTCGAAAGAGTGTCGAAACAGTGTCGTGCAAGTGTCGTGCAAGTGTCTCCCAGGGCCCGACACGTGAAAACCCTCGAGTTTCGGTACTTTTTTCTGTCGCTCGAGATTCTTCCTGGTGACCAAGGCTAAAGTAGGTTGGAACAGCATAAGCCTTGATACGTATGGCTCTGTAGGAGCCCTGGCCGACACAGCCCTGGGGGGCGGAAACGCACAACCCGTCGGGGATCTTCTGACCCGGGTCAATCCAGACCCGGGTCAGCAGGAAACCAAAAACTGCAATGCAGGAAAAAAAAAATGCAACGCAAATCTTCGCAAACCCGGGTCAGCCAATATGCGCGGCCGCCTCGCGGCTACGAGCGGCTCGCTGACCCGGGTCAGCCAGAGGGGGTCTTCGCAGGATCCTGCAGGATCTGGCGCCCTGGCTGACCCCCGTTTGCATTGACACCCGTCTCAAGGCTCCCGAACCCGGGCGGACGTTCACTTGCCGGGGGCGTGGCCCACAGGAGGGGCAAAGCAGCCAGGAGGTGCTCCAAACAAAGGGCCCTGCGGCTGCCGCCCCTCGACCCAGAGGCGGCGCGGGAAAGGTCAACCTTTCGGCGCATCCCCAGTCATTGCTCACCCCCCGTTTGAATTCCAACGTGGGTCTGTCACTGTAGAGAGGGTCATGCAACAAACGTTGAAACACGTATTATGACGATATGTGCATATGCAGTCTGGCAAATCGGGGCGGCATCGACACGACGCCAAGGGGCGTCGTGGACTCGAGACTTCGGCCTGGGTGACGGGGGGCCCCCGCCACCGTCCACCCGACTGGGCGTAGACGACTCGGGAGGGAGCCGAAGGTCCAAGCGGGACAGGCGCACACAATTTCTTACCACGGGAACCAGAGCAACGCATGCGCCGTCCTCGCCCTGAAACCTGGGAACCCCAGCTTGACTGCTTTGGAGGTGATGAATTCTGGAGCCCCTGGTGCTCTCCTCGGCCGACGCGTCGCGCGGCCACCCCCCGAGCCGAACCCACCCACCCCGGGAAGCCGCGCGCCCCCCACGGGGGCAAGCGCCTGCGCCTCGAGCCCCTGTCCCCTGGCATCGCCGAGGCTTCACGCCATACCGATCCCGTTGACGACGCCGCCGGAGTCGACTGGAAACGAGAGCGCGCGACGACGACGACCAGGAAGGCGGCGGCAGCGACGACCGGCGACGGCGGCGGCGATCACCGCCTCCGCTGGCGGCGGCGGCGGCGGCGGCGCATCGTCGCCGTCCGTCGTCGACGGCGGCCAGCGGCCGTCGTCGCGGCGTCGCCGCCGCCGCGGCGGCCGGCGGCGGACGCGACGCGGCGCGGCGCGGCGCGAGGCTCCGGCGGCGCCTCTGCGGGGGGCGCGTGCTCGCCGGTGGGGAGCCCCAGGCCTCCCCGGAAGGTGGCCGCGTGGCGCCCGAACCAGGCGACCTGGGCGGTTTCGGCGGCTCGCCGTCGCGGGCCGCCGCACTGCCGCCACGACGGCGACGCGCGAGGACCCGAGCCCCTGCAAGCAGGGTGTTAGTAAACGGGCGGGTAGCTGAGGGGGGATTTTCAATGGTGTTTCCGAAGACAAGGATTTGCCGAGCACACGTGCGAGGTAAACCCCCCCGCCCAGAGTTCTGATGCTGTCGCCCCGGTGCATCACGTGCTAGTGCGAGGTAGATGCCCTGTCGCCCCGTTCTCGCCTACAAGAGGCCCCTTCGCTGCCGCCCCGTTTACTGACGCCCCGCTTGCAGGGGCTCGGACGCCGGTCACGGTGACTGCCATGACAACGACATCGACGCACCACTGCGGCGGCCGACGCCCGACGGCGGCGGCGCCGTCGCTGCCGCCCCGGAGGTCCTGGCGTCGCCATTTTTTCACGGTGGGCGATTTTGCCCTGCTTCTGGCCCTGGGAGCCTCACGGACGGATCGATACGCCGCAGAAAAATAGAGTTCGGGGCTCCAGTCGAGTTCTCTTGCTGCGTTGCATTTTTTTGCAACGTCGGATCTCAGGGGACGCCGACGCCACCGCCGCCG